>MKEJ01068608.1:0-10033 GCA_001753735.1 Embelia ribes | reverse complement strand
GATGATCCAACGGTGGAATTGTCGCAATAAACATTTGAAATTTGCAGTGAATGTTAATTGCTTTTCTATCCAGATTTAAATTATTTAGTTCAAAATCCATTTTCATCACTGTAAAAGGCATTAAATTCATCTCCACCGAAAAAATTTAACATTTGTGTTAGGAATCTGTTTCTAAAAGGGTTTTATGATCCAACAGTGGATCTGTGTGCAATGAACGTTTCGAATTTATGGTTCAAGTAATCTGCTTTTCTATTAAGATTTGAATGATTTAGTTCTAAGTCCGTTTTCATCATTGTAAAAAGCTTCGAATTCGATCTTTATTGTATAAATTATATATTTATGTGTTAGAAACCTATTTCTAAAAGGGTTCGATGATCCAAAAGGTGGATTTACGCGCAATGGACATTTGAAATTTGCGGTGCATGTTAACTGCTTTTCTGTCCAAATTTAAATAATTTAGTTCAAAATATGTTTTCACCAATGTAAACGGCTTCGAATTCAATCTCCACCATGCAGATTAAATATTTATATGTTAAGAACCTAATTAAAAAAGGTTTTGATGATCCAACAGTGTATCCATGCACAAATGATATCTAAATTTACTTGCGTAGTGATAATTTATGCCTTTTTGTTTTCTTGATTTGAAAAGCCTAACATTATTTATGAAAGGGTTGTCAATAAAAGAAAGTTAATTTTCATAGTTGAATATCATATCTACCAACTTGGGGGGTTGAAATAAAGGAGTTAGAATATTCTTAAAGAATCAATTTGACAACTCTTTATAAAAACTAAAACTAAAATAAAATAATGAATTTATAGCCTAATGTCTTGTGGAAAAAGTTTAGCAACAAAAAGAAGTTTATAGTCGATGACACTTTATAAACGAGTTCGTGAAAATTTAAAGCCTAAGTCATCTAAGAAAGGCTTGGCAACAAAAGAAAGTCGATTGTTGATGGTTGAATATCATATTGACGAAGCCAATTCAAGAGAAATTTTAAGTTTCATTTTTCTGGTTTTATTCAAAACTAACCAAATAAGGACACTGTTTGTAACATAGTTTAAATTTCCGAATTTTAATTATAACAAATTTTGGCACTTATAACTTGAATATTGGCAGCATAACTTGAAAATTTGTGCCATGGCTTAAAGTTCAAATTTGAAAGAACAGTTACTGAAAGTTTCTTGTAATTTTTTCTATAAATATAATGTAGAGACATTCTGAAAGAGGATCCTCACATGCATCAACCCAACATAGACTTATTTTCTTTATCTAGGAGTAGGAGTGGACGTAACATAATTTATGAATAGATTAATATAAATTTTTTTTTGGTAACTCGTTGTATCGAGCGATCGAGCATACTTTCGTTCATTATATTTGTTATTTCACTTTCCATCCGTGTTTTGAGCAATCAATTACGGTCTCGTTCATTAGACTTCTATCCACCAAAAAGTTGTATTCGATAATAATATTGAGTAATAAGATGTTATTTTGTTATTAGATTTATATGTTGTTTACAACTTTTATTATTTTATTTTTCTCGCCATAATCTATCAAAGAAATTATGGAAATAAGGAGTGGAGAACCACAATCTGCCTTTGTGAGTTAGCAAGATTTTATTTTGAAGTGATTTTGTACCCATCGAAGGGTTGGCTTTGTGAAAAATGGTTAATAATTTTGGCGATAAAAGGAAGGCCCAAATAATAAGACTGATTTAAAGTTATGGCGTATGAGAAATAAAAATTAATAAATTCAACAAAAGCTCAACCCGAAGGCAAAACAAAGCATTAAATCCGAATTTTTCTTCTTAAATATTTTTCTGTCCAGGTTGTAACGATCTAGTTCTAGGTCTGTTTTGATCAACTTAAAGGTCTTTGAATTCAATATCCATTATCCATATTAAACATCTATGTGTTGGGAACCTACTTCTAAAAATATTTGATGATCTAATGGTAGAATTGTGTGCAGTGAATATTTGAAATTTGCGGTGCATGTTAACCACTTTTCTATCTAGATTTACATTATTTAGTTCGAAGTCCATTTTCATCACTATAAAGGACATTGAATTCAATATTCACCGCAGAAATTAAATATTTATGTATTAGGAACCTACTTCTAAAAGGGTTCTATGATCCAACAATGCATTTATGTGTAATGGGCATTTGAAATTTATGGTGCAAGTAAACTGCTTTTCTATCCAGATTTGAATGATTTGGTTCGAAGTCTTAGAATTCGATCTTCACTATATAAATTAAACATTTATGTGTTAGGAACCTATTTCTAAAAGGGTTCGATGATCCAACGGTAGATTTATGCAGAATGGACATTTGATATTTGCAATGTATATTAACTGGTTTTTTGTCCAAATTTAAATAATTTAGTTTGAAATACATTTTCACCACTGTAAAAGTCTTCGAATTCAATCTCCACCATACATATTGAACATTTATGTATTAGGAACCTAATTCAAAAAAATTTGGATGATCCAACAGTGCATTCGTGCACAAATGATATTTAAATTTGCCTACGTAGTGAAAATTTCTGCTTTTTTTTATTTTTTCATTTGAAAAGCCTAACATTATTTATAAAAGACTTGTCAACAAAAGGAAGTTAATTTTTGATAGTCGAGTATCGTATCGACCAACTTGGGGGAAAAAATAAAGGAGTTAGAAGATTCTTAAAAAATCAATTTGACAACTCTTTATAAAAACTAAAAAAAAGAAAATGATGAATCTATAGCGTAATGTCATCTGGAAAAAATTTAGCAACAAAAAGAAGTTTATAGTCGATGAATCTTCATAAAAGATTTGGTGAAAATTAAAAGCCTAAGTCATCTAGAAGAGGCTTGGCAACAAAAAAAAGTCGATTGTCGATAGTTGAATATCGTATCGACGAAGCCAATTCAAGAGAAATTTTAAGTATCATTTGCCTGATTTTATTCAAAACTAACCAAATGAGGGGGACATTGTTTACAATATAATTTAAAATTCTAAATTTAAATTATAACAAAATTTGGCCCTTATAACTTGAATATTGGTGGCATAACTTGAAGATTGGTGCAATGGCTTGAATTTCAAATTTGAAAGAGCGGTTACCGGAAGTTGCTTGTAATTTTTTCTATAAATATAATGTAGAGACATGCGAAAATAGGATCCTCACACACATCAATAATGGGCTTATTTTCTTTATCTAAAAGTAGGAGTAGATGTAACATAACTTAGGAGTAGATTAATATAGTTTCTTTGTAACTTGTTGTATCGAGCAATCGAGCATTCTCTCGTTCATTACATTTGTTATTTCACTTTCCATCCGTATTTTGAGCGATCGATCGTGGTCTCGTTCATTACACTTCTATCCACCAAAAGGTTTTAATCGATAATTATATTGAGCAATGAGATGTTATTTTGTTATTCGATTTCTATATTGTTTACAACTTTTATTATTTACTTTTCTCACCATGCTCTATTAAAGAAATCCTAAAACTAAGGTGTTGAGAACCACAATTCACCTCTGTAAGTTATCAAGATCTTATTTTGAAATTATTTAATACCCATCAAAGGGTTGGTTTTTGTGAAAAAGGGTTAACAATGACATTCTATATTCTTCATGCCCACCTTATTATCTTGCTTGTTCCATATGATTGATTAACCTGTATATTTTTCTCTAAATAAAAGTTTTGATGGCATTCAATCCTATGTTATTGGACCTGAGTTTCCAGTAACAGGACAACTTTTTTTGAGGAGCTTCTACAGTTCTACTATATAGCTTTCCATGAAAACAAGAATAACCATAATTCTAAAAAAAAGCAAAACTAAAATACAAGATGATAAAAAAAAGTTTAGAGCTCCGAAGGAAAATTATTGGATACTCTTAGACGTTATTCCACTAAAAATATCAATTTGTGCAAAAAAAAAAAAATAAAAAAATATCATAACTTAATCTCATGAAAGTGTGGGATTGAGTCTACAAGGATCAAACTCTTACCAAGAGGTCTATAAGGAAGGTGTTGAACTAAATGGCAAATCAAGAGGGGGGTGAATTAGTTTTTTTTAAATATTACCAAGTAAAAACTTATCCCTCTTTTTACAAAAATGTTGTGATATGTATGATGAATGAGAAAATGTAAATAATAAAGAAAAGTATAGAAAATAAAGTGCGAGAAAGAAATACGACACTGCGATGTATAGTGGTTCAACGGTTGTCTTTCCCGATAATGAATAAGTAGGACGTCTACGTCCACTCTTTAAGTTTATTTGGCTTGAATTCCCTTTAGTTTGAAATGTAAATCTTTACACCCTAAAGGACCGGTTACATTTCCGGATCCTAAACCATAGCCAAAACCAATCACTTTTTTGGGTACTACTTGAAACCTGACCCTCGAGCTACCCGAGTTCTTAGTTCGAGCTTGTATTCACAACCCGTATACAATCCCTCTCAAATTACTCAAAAATTCACTCAAGAAAAGAAGCTTGGAAGTTTATAAGATACGTCTGAATGTTTACAACAAATATTGATAATCAAAAGTCACTCAACCAACTATTTCAAAACTGAAATCAAAGGTTTTTACTAGTATGAATATGTTTGAAATGGAAGTTTTTAGTTTTTGGGTTTTGCTTAGAGCTTCTCACACTTCAATTCTTACTTGCTTGATCTTCAATAGAGTGTAATGGAGAGTATATCTCATATTTAAGGGGGACGAGCATGTTAAGGAAGTTGCTTATTGTCCCTTGATGAAACCGTCATAGTAACAAAGTTGGAAAAAGGAAAGATGTGTTGTCTGCTACCTGTTCAGAGGCCCGGAGTGGGCTGTCCGGTGGGTGTCCGAATCCTGACAAGCCTCCGGACACAGTGTATCCAACTTAGCCAAATTTTAACTTTTGCTCTAAAAACACAAACTCTACCTATGTTGATCCGGGGGATGTCTGGGGTCTTGAGGTTCCGGACAAGCCTTCAGGCACATAGAAAATCTACTTTGATAAATGCCTCGAGTCACAATAATTTAAATCCTTTCACATATGATTTTTGTCTGTTTTAAAGAGCTAAAACTTATGCATACTTAACAAAATAATTAAAACACAATAATACAAGGCATGTATATTTTAAATAATTTTTTTATCATCAAAAAATAATGTGATTTAATTTTAAAACTTTGGGGCAACAAAAGACCATAACCACTTAATTCTAGTATATAATAATATTAAAGGATTAAAAACCTAAAGACTTTGTTAAAAAAAATTGTAATTGCATGCAACAATCAAAATGACAGTTTCTTGGTTAAATATAGTAATGATCCCAAAAAATTCATTCACTTTTCAATCTACAGAGATATTGGAAATTTGTATACTGGGAAAAAGATATTGACCAAAGAGGAACAGTTTTGAGATAGATATATCGAAATACCAAATGATGTGCTAAATCTAATTATTACTAACTATAAAAGTGTGAAGGAGGCCAAACTTTCATCATTTTTCATTATACCTAAAATGTCGTTCATAACTCCTGAAATTACAGATGCAAGTATTACTACGTATGTGTGTAAATTTAACTCTACTAAAAAAAAGGTAAAACCTATGAAAGATTTCCTTATTTTTTATTCCAAAAATACATTTTCATGAGCAATAAAATTAAATAAATTTTTTACCCATTTAAAGACACAAAAAAGATAAATAAGTAATTTATTAAATTAAAGGTCATTAAGTCATTAAATACCTTGCTCCACTAACAAAATATTATTATATAATATTAAATTTTAATTTTGAACTCCAAAATATTTTTAAATAAATATGAGTGAACTAAATGTATGGCCTATATATATGGTCTATATATGAGTGTGCATGAAAAAATAAATATTAATCACGGATATTAGGTTACCACAAACTCATAAAAAAAAAATAGTTAGAATTCATGATTCATACTGTGACAACTATCTTTCAATTCTACAAGATGCATATTAAACATAATTTTTAATTCTTTTATAATTAATTATGATTATATTTTTTAAGTAGCTTATTATATACAGTAAACTAAAAACTGAGCCTCCACGTAATTTTTACGCCGAGTGGAACTTTAGAATTGCAACACATGTTAATTTTAATAACGTAATAGAGAAACATTAATTGAAAGGATTTAAGTTGTCATTGAATTATGAGAATTGTAACAACAAATTAATATGATTTTTTGTAACCACAACATTCATGTTTACTTTAATTACACATGAATGAAAATTATAAATAAGAATGAAGTTACAAATATATTTTTATAAATTGTACTGTTTATATTAAAATAAATTGAAAGTGTTTAAATAACCATTGAATGATGAGAATTGTAATAGTTCATTAATATAGTTTTAATTTTTGTAATAGCAACATACATGTCACTTTAATTATCTTTAAAAAAAAAATCACTTTAATTATACATGAATTGGAACTTCAAATTAGAAAGAAGTCATTGATAATTGTATAAATAGTACTATTTTTATTAAAATGTTATAACACTACATATAATCAAATAAATCTAGACTACGTAAATTAAACATTGGGTATTTGGAAATTACGCCATAAAACTATTACACTTGTTTACTATGTATTTATAGTTTTGAAATATACAAAAATGATATTATGATAATAATATAAAAAAATAGAGATGATTATTATATTTTTATTATAAGGCAATGATAGTTATAAATTGAAAAATAAAAAATAGATTAATCATTTTTTTATTCACAAAGTAAGGAAAAAAAATTGATTATACCGAGAAAAACATGTGCAATGCACGTATGATTCTTCTAGTATTATTCAAAAATACATGGATGTAAGAAATAAAGAAGAACAACAAGATTGGGTAACTAATTGGATTAATCACAATAAGTTGATAGAGGATATGCCACTAGATTGACCTAGAGGATACTCTATCATATGTTGAACTTATAATGGACGTAATAAATATCTAGTGTAAATGTTCTATTTAAGTCATATAGGATATATTGTTACTTGATGCCCAATACTATGACTACCAAACTTAATAGACTGTACCATTGTTAATCTCAAGCTTAATCATGAATCAATTCAAATTACAACTCATTCAACAAGAGTCACAATTCTGCCCGATGGGAAAGTCAAGTTAGGATACTACTTATTAGAAATAGAAATAGATGTAAAGTTCGATTTTAATCCTTTTATTACCACATGTAAAAAAGAATTCATGTTCCACAAAGCCAAAAAAATAAGATCACTAAAAAATTATTCAAATGTAAAAAATCATTAGTGAACTTAACCTAGATGAATGGTTTTCAACTCTAAATATTACAATATCAATATGACATAAGACGAGTCAAAGGGGATTCATAGTATATACATAGGTAAAAAATTGTACACGTGATTTATTTACCTTTTATAAGGCTTTTACTAAAGAGATGGTTCTACCCTATATTTGGTAAATATATTATCAAATATATTATGTCAAAGACGAAGAGGAGCATTATTGGAACAACATTAAAGATGAAGATTGGCATAACATTGAAAATATAATGGAAGGCTAGTAACCCAACACTCAAAAAGTTGATGAAAGTGAATAAACAACTACGTTATTATCTGACACTCACCACCACTTGCATCCAAAGGCAAAAAGTTTGTTGGAGCACTACACAAAAGTGGATTCCTTATCTTATCAGTACAATTTTGGACGACCAATTAACAATCAGAGAAATATGAGCAACCAATAAGAGCCACTCACTTGGAGATAAGAAGATAGACACTCTCCTCTATATAAAGAGACCAAGACTAATCAAGTGAGGTAGGATGAGAAAAGAGAGTGAAAAGTGTGTGAAGAGCTAGTTAGTAAAATAAGAGTCAGTTTGGAAAATAGGAGTCAACTTGAATAATCAATATGAGATTTTGGATAAATCTTTTTTGAGTGTTTGCGTGAGAAATTAATAGTTGTCTAAGTGTATGAATCTTGTATCGTTTTTAAGTGTAGTAATAAAAATCATTTGAATACTCATATCCTTCTATCAATTTACATAGAACCCCTTGAATCAATCAAACCTTTGATTATTGCATCATGTTGTTACTAAAAAGTTCAACCAAAATTTGGTGCAAGTACATCTAATACAAATCTCATTCAGGATTTTACAGCAAGTGGTAGTTGTTAGCTCTAGGTCAATAGAGTTCAAATAATCAAGGTTTAATTTCCAAGAGGTTAGTATACATAACTAAAATTAGCAGATAGAAGCATAGTGTACCCGATGATAATATATTGGTTTGAAATAAACCTTAAAGGTTAAAAAAAAAAAAATCGCCAAACCTATAGACGAACTAATTGGAGGTAATCCATTTGGGTAATTATTTTGGCACATAAGCCAAACTAGTAAATTAAGTGGACCACTAAGGTAATTTTCCCGTTAAATTAATATTTTTACGAGTATTAGAGTTGTTATCATTTCCTATTTTGAACATATTAGGTTAGTCCTGGTACTAGAAAAATAGTAAAAATGACTAAATTCTTTACTTTACAGTTACAAAAGTCAAGCTAGTAAATTAATTGGACCACTTGGACCATTAAGGTAATTTTCCCGTTAAATTAATCTTTACTTTTCAGCTTTCACACAGTTTGCCGATTGGACCGGAAGTAGTTTATTATTTTTCTTCTAATTTATAATATTACAATATTTTCATAATAAATTAGAGAATTTATTATTAGTATTTTTATTTTATTCTTAATTAAAATTAGCTACCGTAAATTATCATAACTATGTAATAATTTGGTAATCAAAATATAGTAATTTTGTAAAAAAATATTTATGTACATTACAATAAAAAAATTTCTTGCAATTCCGATTGGACCACCTAGAGTTATAGTCAATACTGGAAGAACAGTTCCCCTTGAAATAAATAGAAATGTTACTATTGAATAGTTATTGTGAAAAAAAACCAATTTACTTTTACGCTATGTGTTAGTTGCACGTGATAATTCATATAAAAATTTCTTCAGTAGATAGCAAATCCAGTTGAACCACCTAGAGTTTTCTCTCGTCGCCCTCTCTCTGTCCCTCTCTTCGTCTCTATTTTTTGCACTACCAAAGTTGGACCCCCAATTTCATTTTTTTTTTATTCTTCTATAAAATAGAACATTTAATGAGAACCGTAGGATTTCACCAGCCGAATCGTGTGGCTGTGAGGAAGTCTGTATGCAGCTACAGACTACATGTGTCTGTAACCTCTCATCCTCCGAGATAAATAGAGATGTTTCTATTGATTATTTATTGTGAAAAAAATCAATTTACTTTTATGCCATTTATTATTTATTAGTTGCACAATATCTTGCTAACATCTACATTTCCTTTGATAAACAAAGCACAATCAATAATATGCTTACAAATAATAATATTATACCAAAACTCTATAATATCAGGTATGCCTCTCCCATACATAAACGTAGATCCATCCCATAAATATAACAATACAGAATCATTACAAGCCTGTTAATACTGCAGGATACACAATGGAAAAATTTAGTCGATTGTTATGAATAATTCTGTTAATAGGGATTGGAACAGATTCTGAGCATCATCTTAATTAGGAAATCATATATCATTATTGATTCATTTCCATTAGAATTTGTGCATATCTTGTATTTCCTATATTGAAAATATTGTATCTGTCAATGTTATAAATATTAAGATTGACGACCCCATTGGGCAAGCAAAAAATGTATTCTCACACTCATCTTATATGGTACCTGAGCCTAAAGATTAAACTCTTATGTCTAGCCCCAACCTACCAACCGGCTTCCCCACCACATTTATCACCACAGCAGCAACAGAAGCAAACACCTCCTTGAGCCATTCAACCTCTTGTCATAATATCTCGACTATGGACGGCCTCACCTCGACCTTTGAGCTTGACCAACTTATTTCTCTAACCAGCGGCCTTAGCTTGCCGCCATACACCATTGTTTTCCCAAATCCCACCACCACAGCAACCGGTCCTCAACCCACTTCAAATATGCTAGCCTCGACCTCGGTCGGTTTAACCTCGC
>MKEJ01068597.1:0-10064 GCA_001753735.1 Embelia ribes | reverse complement strand
AGGGTAACTTAAAGTTTTTAATGCTTAAAAATGTGCTTAATTGTTAAGTGATGGTTGATTAGGCCAAAAAAGTCGTGGTATAAATTAATGCTCCATTTATATAGCCTGGAGTGGGTAATGGACGTATTGTGCTATTAATAACTCAAAAAAGATAATATAACAAGGTGAAAAATGGTTGGAAAAGAAATAATCTACCATCGATAGTTAAGTGATGGAGGTGTCACATGAGTAACATGGAAAACACGAAAACGAAAACCGTTTCAAGGTAAATTGCTGAAATTTAATTGTCTAAATAAGTACCCCTATTAATAAGTTTTGAGTCTAAATTTAGATAGTTAGTGCAAACATATACAATCTTGTTATTTCAGTTGAAATCAGATTTACATTGTTGAAGTCTTAGACAACTAAGAGTGAGTAGTACAATTTGAACTTGGTGAACTAATGGAGTGATCACTTATTCAATATCAACTCATTGAAATATTAATTTGTTTTGAATTTTATTGTAAAATTTGGAACTCATTTTTATGGTATTTGTGGGTATCCTCACGAGACTATAACTCATCCATTGGGTACACCTGGGGATTTAAAGGCTTGATATGCATACGTTAATGCATTTTTTATTTCTACAAAAGTGAGTTAGGTTTCTTTTCTTTTTCTTTTTTTTTTTTTTTGTTTAGGGTAAGTGATTTTACAATGAATTCAGCATTCTTGCTTACTTTGCATTGCTGAGGACTAGAAATGTGTAGGTAAAGGGGTGTGATTAGGCTTGAAATGTAAGGCCCAATAAAATATGGGACTACTTGTATAATAAACCAAAGCTGAAACTAAAAACTAATTAAAGTTTTTCAATTCCATATTCTCTCTTTTCACAGTTTTATCTTTCTTTCAACAAAAATAGAAGGTGTAAGACATGAGCAGAGGGTAGCCACGCAAAACCCAATGGATCGTAGGGAAAGAGCATTGCAATCAACGATCTAAAGACTAATTCGGATCCATCTCCTCGTTCTCGTTGTATTGGGGTAAGTTTCATCCCAACAAAAACTCATTCTAAAGGTTGATTGATTGTTTTAAGTATCAATTCATAACAAGATTCGTGTTCAATTTCGTGTAGGTTCGTAGTTGATTGACAAATCTTTGAGTAAAGACATTGGGCTTTGTAGTGTAAACTTTGTTCTGGTAGAAAGTGGGGGTGGAACATAATATACTAGATGATAAAAAATCCGTAGAGTAACTCAAGGTGTGAGAAGTATATACGCATAGAGCTTGACTACTAGCATACGAATAACCGACTAAATGCCTGATTATTATAAAGAAAAGATTTTACACAATATTAATTTCTATCTTAGAGGATGGAGGCAGGGAAGCAAGGGTGGTCAAATGCCCCTTGACTTTTACAATCTATTAAATTTTATGTATTCAAGATATTTCAGTATGGCTTTCTAGCCCAGTTGGTTAGCTATGTTATTAACAATCCCTTGGTAAGGGTTCGAGCCTTACAATTAATAGTGTAAATTAACAGAGTCATACGAGGGCAAATCGAGAGTAGCTTGTTAAGTGGTCCATCTCATTTAAATGAGCTGAGCAAGGGCCAAATCTTAGAGTTCGTTTAGTAAATGAGCCGAGCTAGAACTCGGTAAAACCTATCTCATTAGATCGAGAGTTTGATTCGTATTTATATACATATATATTTATATATACATTATATATATATAAATATATAACATGTGAGGGAGTAGAAAATTAATTTAACTATTTATATTTAACCCAATATAAGTTTTAATTGCTACTAAAAGAGTTAGCTTGTGAGCCAACTCAAGCTCTAAATAATAGAGGAGAGCTAGAGCTAAAAGTAGATGATTTAGACTTGTGAAGAACCAAGCTTGAGTTCAAACTCGGTAATAAACCTGCCAAGTGGAGCCTGAACAACATCAAGCTCAGCTTGGTTCGACTCATTTACTCCCCTGCTCGCAATCTAGGCTTTTGTTTTACCTTTTTGGTAGTTAAAAACATTATGGGCATGGTTTCTTTTCAAGCACTAGGATTCGAACCTCACAATATAGGCTTTTGTTTTACCCTTTTGGTCGTTAAAAATATTATGGACTTGGTTTCTTTTCAAAAACTGTGGGCTAGTTTGTAGTGGGCTATTGCTAAAAAATGATAGCAACTTTTCAATCTTAGGTATTAATAATTACAAAATTTTCTAGTGTTATACAAAATATTAACATAATAATTATTAACATTCTATACAAATGAGAACATCATTGTATTCTTAGTTGGTTCAAATCCTTAACAAGTTGTAAGAAAAGTACCTATTTTTCAATATTTTTCTTTAATTTAATAAAAAATAGAAATTTGGAAAAATATATTTGTAATTATTTTCTATAGCTAATTCATCATTATAAAAAAATTAAGAAAATTGGTCATTCTATAATTTGAATGTCGATATAAAGAAATAAATATGCATTAATTATTTTTACTTTCATTTTTTTTTTTTATATAAATTATGAAATAACACAACTTTTAACAATTAATAAATCTTGATCCTCTTAGTGCAAATTATGGCTCCATCATCATTGACACCTTAGCAATATTCTTAAAGGGTTCTTACATTTTTTTTCTTCTCCGTTACAATTATATTCTCTTTCCTATTCTTCATTATTGTTTTGCTTTTTATTCACTTCAAATATAATTTTATATGTCACGACCAAAAAATATTCAGGTTTTTAGATGCTTGACGAAGGAACTTCACATTCTCTCTCTCATGCCTAGCACCTTGCATGAGGTGAAAACTTCTATACAAATTTTGTATTATATATGAATACAACATATTAAATAAAAGTTGCAATTTATTGCAAGGGAATTATAATATTTTGAACACACTTGCAATATAATGGTAGATCATAATATATTGAATAAAGATTGCAACATTTTCTAATAGAGTTGCAACATTTGATAATGAGGTTGGGTGACCCTGACTTAGGGTTTGTTTGGTTGCAGCTTATTAGCTTATGAACTGACTTATTTGGGATGTGCAAATAAGCTAGTTCATCCTAGATTAAAACTTAAAGCTACATTTTCTAATAGAGTTGCAATATTTGATAATGAGGTTGGGTGACCCTGACTTAGGGTTTGTTTGGTTGCAGCTTATTAGCTTATAAGCTGACTTATTTGGGATGTGCAAATAAGCTAGTTCATCCTAGATTAAAACTTAAAGCTACATTTTCTAATAGAGTTGCAATATTTGATAATGAGGTTGGGTGACCCTGACTTAGGGTTCGTTTGGTTGCAGCTTTTAAGCTTATAAACTGGCTTATTTGGGATGTGCAAATAAGCTAGTTCATCCTAGCTTAAAACTTAAATTTTATTTGCTCCAAATAAGCAAATAAACTAGCTTATAAACTGGACTTAAAAGCCCCAACCAAATAAGCCCGTAGACTACCTACTGGACAATTATGCCTGTTAAGTATGGTATGAGTGATGGCCTTAAGAAATCCAAGCACATTACAATTCGAACAATATTATTGGAAAGATCGTATGTATGTTGAAATGGCGCCATAATTTTGTAGTAATATTTTCTTTATAGTTTCATTGATCGTTATGTAAAGTGACCCTAATACTTTGTTGTGGGAA
This sequence comes from Embelia ribes, assembly GCA_001753735.1. Taxonomy (NCBI): domain Eukaryota; kingdom Viridiplantae; phylum Streptophyta; class Magnoliopsida; order Ericales; family Primulaceae; genus Embelia; species Embelia ribes. Next base: position 6,434 of record MKEJ01068597.1, on the reverse strand, counting down.
TATTTTGCCCATATTGTTTGTTCAAAAATCAGGATAAATAGGGACCGAGGTTGTCTGGTAAAAATGCTGGAATCTTTGGAATTAATTTATACTAACTAAATAAAGATTTGGAAAGTTAATTTTTTAAAATTTTTAAAACCTTGGCAATTAATTTAATACTAACTAAAGACTCTTTAGTTTAACGGCTTTGAATATTTTTAATTTCTTCTAAATTTTTTTACAAAGTTCTTTTTTGATATTAGATGTTAGAATATCGACTTGGGTTTTTCCTCTTTTTAGTACATGTAGTGAAAGTATTAGTGCTAGGATTGATTTTATCATCGGAACTACGGAGAACATTGCAATCGTTATCAATATTATTAGGATTTTCATCAAAATCAAACTCTATATGCTTCATGTTCATGATATATGAAAATAAATTAACAAGTAATAATAATAAATTAACAATCACAAAATTATTTTAAAAAAATATATAACAATAAATAATTATAAATTAAAGTATAACGTACAAGATATTGAAGACGTCGATTGCCAAGGTAGAATCCCCAACTTTACCGAAACTTCACCAATTTTTGCGAAATTATCAGTGGTAGGCATTCTAAAGGAACTGTATAAACTTTTTGTAGAAATAATATATTAGAGAGAGATTTGGATTATGAGAAATGTGTAAAAAATTTGAGAGGGAATAAGATCAATTTATACTAATAAAATTTAAAAAAAAAATTATAAATTTTCTTAGTATTTATGAATAATGTTATTTTTAAATCATATAATAAACTGAATTTAAATTTTAATATTTAAACTATATATTTATTAAAAGTTAAATTTAAATTTATATTATAAAAATTTAATTTTTAATACTAAGGAATAATAGTTTTTTATTAAGCAATTCTATTTATATTTATATCATTTATATAATTAATTTTTATAGGATTTTTTATTTATATTTTTCTTCTATCTCATCACTTCTATTCCCCTTTTATCTCTCTTTGCTTAAAAACAATATTCTATTTTATTTTTTATTTATATAAGAAATTAATAAATTAAATTAAAATTAAAATTAAAATTAGAAATTTAAAGCTAAGAAATAATAATATTTTTTATTAATATATAATTAAATAATTAATCTCTCGCAATTAAATGTATTGGTATGTGTGGAATTTATAGTAAGGAATGGTTAAAAGAGAATTATATTTTAATGTAGTAGAAAATGTAATAGATAATCTAATACAGTAGGTAAGAAATAGAGATTCGGTAAAATAGAGATTGTGTAAAATAGAGATTGTGTTAAGAGAATTTGATGCAAATGCTCCAAGGATCACTAAAGAAAATAATAAAGTTTCCTGGGTAATTGTAATAAAATACATGAATTGTCAGTTGCTCTCAGTTCAAGAAACCAATCTAGTAACTCTCTTTTTTCTAAGACCAATAATTTCATGACTACTCCTAGAAGAAGCACTTAATTTTGTCTCAATCTATCCCCAAATCATTTACCACAACCCCTTTTATTGCATATTGCACAAACAAATCAGAATCGAATGATATTAAACAGAAAGCACATATCAAGATATCATCTAGACAAAGGACTTAACACAAGCAGAAATAAGAAAATTCACATGAAATAAAATATGTGGAAGGATAAGAGCGAGTCATACTGTTAAATTTTCAAAAGCCCTCGTGAAACGTTGCAGCAATAGTTGCTTTTCATTCTCCTCTCCACCATAGAATGCAATTGACTCGGCATTTTCTCGAATACGTACCAGACCAAATCGAAAATCTGCTTCCTTTTTCTCTTGCAAAAAGTTTAGGGTCACTAGTCCCTGTATTACAGATGTAACATTTTTCAAATTTTGGAGCAATTCCTGAACATGTTAAGACCATTTACAGGACGACATTAAATAATTCAAAAGGGCATCTGCTTGGTTTTTGGAACTTACCTTTCCCAGGAATACACTGATTGCGGTACCACCAATTGAATACACAAGAAGTACAACAAACAATGGCGGATAGATGCCATACAGTATGTTGCTAAAAGATACCAAGTCTACTGCAGCATTGAACAGCGTCAAAGAGAAAGCAAGTGCTGTCCCCGTAAAGGAACTTAGATCATCAACAATACGCTGATCTGGATTATCAATTATTGATTGGGACTGTATCTTGTAAAAAGTTTGATTCTGCAGATAGCGGTCCAGGTAATATTTTGTCATCCAAGACCTCCATCTTAATGAAAGAGTTTCTCTTGCATAGTCCCTCAATACGAAAAACTGCAATACAACAATATAACAGTATAGGAAACCCAAAACATTTTGAATTATAGATGCACAAAAGTATCCCAGACACTAGTAACCTGTGAGGAAATAATAATTACTTACGGTAATTATTGACAATCAGTAAAATTACTCAGGTCAAAAGTACAAATAATTTCAAGAAATGCCACAAGATAAATACGAAGAACCTCATGCAGTCCTGAAATTTAAATGATGATTCTTTAGTTGACGACAATTCTTTTTCTTGTCGTCTGCTTGCCCAATTGGGTATTAAGACAGATTCTCATTATTAATTATGAACGAGAAGAAAGTGAGAGAATACCTAAGAGAGTAACAGCAGTGTGCTCACCGGAATTCCGCCAGCAAAACCAGCAAGATAGTACAACAACTGCTTTGTGAACTGTTCTTGGTCCTTGTCTTCACATGTGCAGAAATGAATTCAATGTAACAAAGAACAAAGGGAAAAAAAAAGGATCAGGTAAATGTTGATTATGACATTGGGCTTGTTTGGTTGCTCGCAAATAGTAAGCATTTAATTCTCGCGTCACTTTGAAGTAAGCATTTAGAAAAGGGTACTAGGTACAACCAATTATACGTTTTACCCTCTTTTCACAATTATTGAATCAGTGTACTATTTCATTTTCACCAAAACGCACAACAAAGATTAAAACTGCTACTTAAAAGTAAACATTTTCAACCTTGTCACAAGAAGTATATTTTCTACTAATAACATACAATCATATAATCCTATCAGTATGAAAAAGAATTGCCTATGACTAAATATTGAATAGAATGGATGGTCTGATAAGGAAGATGAGTGATCTTTAGTGGTTCATCCATTTCCATGTAGTCCCTTCATCCATAAAACACCAGAACGAACAAAAACTACCAGTGTTTTTATCATTGCATAAAATGATGGATTGAAAAGGTCTAACAACTTTTGTAAATCTGCTAGCACCAGCAGAATATTATCAATAGCCATGTATGGATTGCCCCATAAATAAGAATCAGGTAACCTATTTATTCAGTTAGCACTCATGGTAAGGTGGACTACATATGAGTTCTACGCATTGGCAAAACAATGTGGGTAAGAATATAAGAGGAGAGTTAAGGGTAAAAAGAAGAATTATCCTCACTGGCAAGAGCGTTGTAGAAGTCCCGACCAAGGAAGTTGAAACCGACACTGATGCCGGTGGTCGCTAAAGTGAGTGCAAAAACAGCAGCCAACTTCAACCTGGCTTCAGTTTTATCATCAGAGGACCAATACGGAGCAGCTACTTTCCAAAATCTTTTGGCGAGCGTCCTAAGGTCTGGGCCCTTTCTTTGTGTGTCCTCCTAATTGTTTTCAATATCAAAGTAGTCTCAGTCACATACAGACATAATTTTTATAATATTTAAAAGGGAAAGCAAATTTGGTGTAACAAAAACTATGGTGCATTGTTACTTTTTTGTTTGGAAACAATCCTGTATGAAAATTTCATTATTCAAAATCAAACTAATCATAATTTGGTTGACATTAGGCGCAAAAATGTAAAATTAACATTTCCACTCATCCTACCACCAAAACAATTTCATGCCTCAATTCAGAATCTTTTGCTTCTCCTAAACTTTTATCTTCTAATTTTCAGCAAAATGCTTTCTGGTTTCCAAGAGAGATGGCCTGCAAAAGTGGGAAAAAGTTTCCAAGTAGTGGATTGGTTCAGATTCTAATTCTTTCCCCTCTGTTTTCATTCTTGTAGTTTCTATTACAAGTGGGAAAAAATTTCCAAGTAGTAGATGTAGATTGGTTCAGATTCTAATTCTTTCCCCCTCTGTTTTCATTCTTGTAGTTTCTATTACAAGTGCAAGCTTTACACATACGTTTGCTATGAACTTTTCCAGGGGCATTTACTTCATAGGATTATGCTGGACTGGACTCAGCCTTACGCTCTGGACTGCGTTATGGACTAATAGTTTATCTGGACTTTTCAACCACAGACACGGCACTAACCTGTGCTGACAAAAAGGTGGACTATTAGACCAGAGTTACCTAAATAAATCTTTTCCAATTCAGAAAGTTTAGTACGGGACAAACAGAGAGGACAAATGCTGCCTTCAGAGCTTAATTTTTCAGAGATTGTTGTATTTTGTCCTGTGTATGGTAAGGGCACTCCCACCCGTGCCCCTATCCCCTAAATTTTGTGATTAAACCTATATCATCCCACCAGTATACCAAAAACCAATTCCAACCCATAAAAAATAGGGGTGTTTGAGACAGATATGCTTCCCCAGTTCTATTTTATAGCCTAGAGTGTCTGGTATGGGCATTCTCAACATCCCAGACTTCATTTTAGACTTTGATATGTCTTGAGGGAGGGATGGAACTATTAGCCTAGAATCAAGTCTCCACTATAGGAACAATTATATCCAGATTAATTCTTTTTTACAACTTCGAAAATTTAGACCCCAAATAGTCCAAGTCTATATGGGCATTCCCACTAGTGTCCCTAAATAAATCCCTAACCTTTATTGCAGGGATCAAATCCAGTAACCTACCACCATTATATCCAAATACCATGCAAGCCCCTACAAATAGGGGGCTTGTGATGAATTGGTGTCTGTTCATGGACCACGAAGGAACGCTCGGGCTAGGAAAACACCAAAGGCATTGGAAGCATATGTGGTTTAATGTTGTTGGTTTGGCTGTTTTCTACTTCCTATTTTTCTATTTCCTATGTATTGCTTTATATTCTCTACATACTCAGAGACCCTTTAAAATAAGAGACTAAGGTACACTATAAACATTGTAAGACAGTCTTTGTTATCTTGAGGAATGAAAAGTAGTGGCCTAAGACTTTGGTTTTTCTCCACCGCGAGCGAGAACGGGTCTACCTTGCACCACTTGAGCAAGGTTGGTAACATTGGTTATTTTATCAGCTTGCTACAATGCTCCCAGAAAACTCGATGTCTATTGTCCAATTTCCAATTCCATTGTTAAGTCAAGGGTCTAGTGTGGTCATTCTCCATATCACAGTCTCTATTTTACAATTTGAGTGATAGGGAATAAAATGTAGGGTTGAAAATAGTTGCTCTAGTGGGAAATCCCTAACAATTTAGCCCATGAGAAAATGCTCCCAATGCAGTAAATTATTGTATTTTGTCTAGTGTATCACATATGGTAAGGACATTCACACCAGCCTTCCTAACGAAAAAATGTCTCATAACCAATAATTCAAATCTAGAAAACCTTCTAGAAATGGCAACAATGACTTTTTGTAATGAGAAAATCACCATTCACACTTCTTCCTTTAAAAAAATTTGTTTGCCCACCAAAATAAGAAACACACCAAGAAGAAATATTCTTTTAAATATTCTTTTTATATATTAATTAATATTTTAATGGTATAAAATGTTCGTTGAGAAGGTTTTGGAAAGTCAAATTTAGAAGTTATATTGGAAAAGCTGATGGGAGTGCTCTAAGGATACCACGAGGGACGGACTTACTAGTTTGCTAGAGAAATTAGTGCCCGATAATTATAGTCTCATAATTCTTAGAGTTAATCTTTTGTTCTAATTCATAGAACTAAATTTCCAGTGTTAAATTTTTTTATATGTAGTTTCAGCCACCACCATAGCTTTCATACTTAGAGCATTCACATTAAGTCTCTCTCATTTTTTAGAAACTCATTTCTCCTGCTTGAAATCCACATTTTAGAAATCACACACACCAGTAACATTTGTTAAAAGTGACTCAAGTAATTATATATATTATAATAAAATATACAAAAATATTCTTCTTAATCTTAATCAATATTTTGAAGATTTACTAGAAAAAAATTAATTTTTTTCAACAAAAAAAACTGCAAATAGTAAATATCATGTCCAGAAAGTTTTATAGAAACTCAGAAAAATAGACATCTCCTTTGATTTCTCATTTGGGAAATCAAAAGAGAGAAATCCCTAACTTCTAGAAAGACTGATGTGAATACTGTAATGTGTCCTGCTCCCCCTATATACCACAACGGAATCTGAGCGGAGGGAGAGGGTGCTATGTATAAATTTGAATTTTTTTAACAATTCCTACTATGCGCCCCCAAAATATATAATAACCCCATCAGTCCCACCCCCTGCAACAGAATAAAAACATATATAGATACAGATATAGATATAGATATAGATATAGATATA
>MKEJ01068595.1:0-11153 GCA_001753735.1 Embelia ribes | reverse complement strand
TTCCAAACTAAGCCTAAGAGAGCGGGGTGCGTTTGTAGCATTTCTTTAATTTGGTAATGGTGATGGGCTCTCTGTTATTTATCTTGTTAGCTGATTTACAATCATTCATAGTAGAATTTAATAGAGTAGGGAGAGACGTTCGACTACTATTCACAAGTTAGTATGCCGAACCATGCTTCGAATGAGAAATCCTGTTGCACGAGATTCTCTGTTAGGAAAATATTTGACAATTTTGACCCACTGCAAAGTTTGCGAGGAGGATATGGCTATGTTCGTATCAAGGGGTCGCCCTTTACTTTCTAAACCAAAGTTTCAAGCAGTAGTTGAACAACAAGCCTATAAGAAACGGGTTTCTTTATGTGCCCGTTAAGACGTCTAAAGTAGAGCTAATAAGCAAAGATTTGGTGAACAGAGGCCTTCATTGTGTGGGATGGTTAGCGGGTTCAGTCAATGAGCATCTCATAACATGCTTTAGATGCTAAGAATGAGATTATTCAAGCCAGTTTTTCTCATTTAATTTTTATATTTTACTTTCTAGAAATACATTTTTCTTAGTAGAAATTCAAATTTTAGAAATCACCCACATCAGTCTGCCTAAAAAATTTGTCAAAAATTAATAGGATAATTATATATATCATAATAAAATATAAGAAAACATTTTTCTTAACTTTAACCAAAATTTTAAAAATTTGCTAAAAAAATATTTGTTTAAAAGAGAAATTGCAAATAGTAAATTTCACTATTGAGATATCTACTGAATGAAGAAATCTACTTTAGCATTTCTAAAATATTTTTTAGAAACTCAGAAAAATAAAAAAAAATTGTTGTACATTCCTTTCATTTGATTTCTCAAAGCTTGTCTTTAAAAGTCAGGTGGGAATGCTCTAGCATCTTCAACTATTTGAAACCAAGGACTGGACGAAATCAAAGGTACCACTTAACACTACGGGCATGGAGTAAATATAAGCCAGTCTCAAGGCTAAACTAACTGAGTAACACACGGGGATGAACTTATGACATATAAGCATAAATTTTGAAGGGAGTGGCTGAATTTATATAAAAAAAAAAAATTAACATTGTAAATTTAACATTAAAAGTACAAATAAAAAATTTTACAAAAAAAATTTTGGTCCGAAAAAATTATGGGGATGATTGTACCATTTTTTAGCAAACTACTATGCTTCTGTATCCAATTGTTAATCCTCTTGTAGAAGACAAAGTATGCTTGTGGTCGTGTACCTCTTCAGTCAAAGCATTACTTTTTTTTGCTTGATTTAGAGAAGAGGACTTGAAAAAATAAAGATAAGAATACTAATCCATAGTGTATCGAAAAGGACCAGGTTTGTCACTTGTCATGCATCTTCTCCCAATGATGCTATATATATACGAGTAGTTTTCAAAGATTAGGCAAACAGTGACATGTCACTCTCCATAGTTAGAAAGAACTTATCTTTGAGAGTTAATCATACCAAGTTTCCTTCTATACTAAAACAAATAAAAAAAACATTGCCATAGACTATGCATAAGTAGAAAACATATTTTGTTTCTAATAATAATAGTAGTATTTTCTAGTGGATTTCCTACTTTTTCGAATCATTTTACTACCAAAACAATAGGGCCTAATGGCCGAGCTATTTAATCACCCATCCTAAATGATAGCTTAAAATTAGAAATATATAGGTAGGGTACGCCCCTAATTAAATATACTGAATTATTTATTGTCACGTGGGTTATATGTTACTTGCCTCAATTTTCTTTCGCAACATGGGGGCCGTATTAGGGAACTCTGGTCAAAAAAGTAGGAAGAATTTAAACCTAGATGTAGCAAGAAAATTGATGCATTAAAAGCTACCAACAGCAGGCATGGCATGTTGTTATTAACTCACATGCCTTCAATTGACAACAAAATTGGGACCTCAACTTGTTACTTTAGATAAGACCCAGGGCCCTCCACCTAAGCACAACTTGACACTACCACTTGTGACAGTCACACCAATATATATAACCATACAAAAACTCGTTCTCTTTGTATTGTTCCAATGTTTCTGTGCAAGAGATGCAACAAATTTCAGGTCGGTCAAATCAGGCCAAAATAAAAGGTTCAATTCAAATTGATCAACGAGCAAGGGGGAACCTCTAGAGGACGGTTATTAAGATGCCACGTGTTAGAAAGTTAATCCAATGGCTCACAAGATATGAGGCTTGGCATACGTTATCTAGAGGTTTAAGGATACCAAAATTCCGAGGAGGAGCTTCTCCCCACAGGGTAAAAACAATTAGAAACGAAAACATAGCAACAAATAGAGTAAAATTGGGAAACATGATAGGTTATAACAACTTTAGCACCAAAACAAGAGAAAAACTTGTAAATAAAAAAAAAAAATACATGTATTCACCTAACACACACTAACAAGAAGACCATAGCCAACTGATTACGATCACCTGTGTAGTGTTCAAGTCTCTGCAAAAACTCTAAAAAATTTCAGGCCAAATCAGGCCTTGTGAAAGGCTCAGAACTTCAGGTTGATCATAGAGTGAAAAAATGAAACAACTTTAGCACTAAGACAAGAAAAATAACTTCGACATTAAATGATACACCGATAAACATTACCACAACAAATTGTCTCCAAATATTTTTCATTTCTACGGGGAATTTTTCCCCACGAGTCTTCAAAGGAGGGAAAAACTCCTTTGATCCACATGAAGAGGAGCTCATATCTACATGTAACTATCAACTAAACAAAACACCAGCAAATAAATAAAGCAGGGTCCCATAACTTAAATATATGAGAAATGAAAATGGTAGCTAGAAATAAAAGTTCAATTCAAAACCTGCTTTATGCAAGCAACTTTAGGAGGTGCAAATATAATCAAACAAATGGCTCTAATTTCGAGTCTTCCCATTTCCGAGAGTGAGCTCCAGATCATCCATTCCCACCTCATGACTCCTCTCCCCTTCCCACGCCTTGACCGGTAAACTCCCAAATTCGAACTCTGGCCGTTTCCCCTTATCTCTCATTGCATCGTAAGCTCCAGCCACTTGCTGGGCCCCCGCAGGCCACACCAGATTGAAGGTGGGAGAGGTTGGCACCATACCGGGCCCAAATTTGTTAAAGCTCATCCATTGGCCCGAATCTATAGTTGAAGAGTCAGATTCGTCGCACTCTGGAATAGTAGCTGGACCGATACGACGACATCTTGTCGGGCTTGTCGGGGCCGAAGCAGCAAAAATTGGGTAGCTGTTGTTAAACGAGGCCATGGACTGATTGGCAAAGGTTTCCCAAAAGGGCCTTTGGACTTGAGGGCGAGATGTGGGGGACGAGAGAGGGGGCGTCACGGGCGCACTGTTTGAGATCCTGAGAGGAGGGAGAGAGGAAGGGATGGAATTTCGGAGGAATGCAAACATGTGAGAGGAAGAGTTAGGGTCTAAGCGAGAGGGACTCAGGAAGGAGGAGGAGTTTGGGCTGGGCTGGTATGATGGGATTGGGCTCGGGAAGGATGAAGACGGTGGGCTTGGCCTTTGTGAGGAGCACGGAGTTACATTTGTTGAGGTGCCGCCCATTTCAGCCGGAGGTGGTTTGCATCCCTGTAGTATAAGAAATCATATTATAGACAATCAACCACAAAGATCAAACCGAATGAAGGCTTCATATTCACAAAATGATCATACTTTATGTTTTTGTCAAGTGAGAGATTTCGATCTAAAAAGCAATTGATTTTAGACTTCAGCTTCTCAAACTTATCTGGATATATGTTCTTGTGATGGCACTAAAGGAAATTAAAGTCACTCATTCATCAAGAGTAATTGGTTTTGAGGCTTGAGCTTCAGAAATTGATCAGAAGATATTTTATGTTTCTCTTTATTTAGGAAACTACATCAAGATGTGAACATGAAAAATAATTATCAAGCACATGTGATGCTCACAATGGGACAACCACCTTGTAACATTCTGAAAAGGTAAAATGAGAAATTAACAAAGATGCATATGCATATACTCCTTACTTCTAGCCATCAACTAGATTGAGCTTGTTTCTATGCATTGCAATAGTATCCAAAATTAACTCATAAACTATCTACTAGATTGAGCTAACACTAATAAATTGCAAATCACAAGAGCATGGAACACAACAACTCACAATTCTAAAATTCAAGAAGCTATAAATTTAGCAAGTATCAATGACTAGTTGAGCTTGTTTCAAAAAATAGCAAGAGTATCCTACAATAACTGACAAATCTAAATGAAATGCGCGAAAATTCACACGTATCCATCAGCTAGATTGAACTGGTTCCAAAACAGGCAACTCAAGGGGACAAATAAGCTAAAATCCAGGATATATCACAGGGTGTAAATTTTTTTACAGAATCGCCTAAAATTTGGACACGAACAAAAACCACCCATAAACAGCATTAGAACCCCACCAAAGATCAGCAGCACCTATTAAACTCCCAATTTAAAATGATTATCATTCCCTAAATCATCAAGCAAAGAACAGAAACATATCTAAGAACATACCCACCAGACTTTCTCATTCAATTTATAAATCAGACTTTCTGAAAAGCCATATTTCTTAAAAAATAAATATTTTAGAAAATGCGCATATCAATCTTTAACAACAATTTCTTAGGAGCATTAAAACAATCGTGCACACATAATAAAATGCATGTGTATATTTTCCCCAATTGGACCTCGGTAAAAGAACTTAATTTAGTTATAGTTTTGTTGGCAAGAGATAAACATTTTAACAGAGAAAAAGTGAATAGTATTAAATTTTGCCGATCAGAAATCTATTGTAGCAATTCTCTGTGTTGTGAAACAATTTCGGTCCAATTTTTCAGTTCATAAAAAAAGAAAAGAAAAATAGAAATAACAGAGAAACACTATATCTAAATGAAAGTTTAGATCTACGGATCTGAACTAAAATTTACCACTTTTCCCAAAATGCAGCTGACCAAATCCCCAAAATTAGCACAAATCAGCAACTCAATTCCGCATACACACCAATTCACACACACACAAACACACATATACATATATATATAGAGAGAGAGAAAGGACCTTGCGATAGGTGGTGCCATCAGGTTCAACGACCCAACCAGCTTCGGCACAAAGGGCTTTGAGCACCTCATTGTTATCACAATGCTTTGGTAGATTATAGTTCCCCTGAGCCCTCAAACCAGTGTATATCTTCGCCGCAATAGCTCTCCTCCGCCTCTCTCTCCTCCGATTGTTCTCTCTCTCTCTCCACGACGGCTTCCTCCTCCCCCCTCCCCCGCCGCCGTCTCCCTCCCCCATCATCTCTCTCTGTAAACAAGTCTCTCTCTGTATCTATCTATACATATCTTATCTTATATATATAAATATATAGAGAGAGAGGGGGGGGAGGGAATGGTGGACTCACGAGGAATACGCTTCACTTGCGTTGGAACTGTAGAAGAATCTCTCTCTCTCTCTCTCTCACTGTGTACTCACTCTGTGATGCGTCAATAATGTTTTGTTCTCGGGCAGATAAAAAGCAAGGTTGATGGCATCAATGGTCCTCTTAGCTTTACTAAAAAATCTATTTGGCCCCAGTAGTTTGAATTAAAATACTTATAGTCCACTCAATTTTGAACAAGGGATACAATTAGTTCTTCTTTGTTTTTGTTTTTTTTTTTAAAGGTTCAAATTACAATTAGTTCTTATTATAACTTGGAACCATTTTTTTAAACAAAACACAATAGCATTTTATTGAAACCAGGGAAAAACCTTAAGGAATACAACCAATAGAGGTGATGAAAAAACATCAAAATTATACACTAACCGACCATACATCAAAGAATGACACTATCTCTCAATCAACCATGTGGGATGCCTCCGAGAGGCCATCTCCATTTTATCCAAAAGACAAGCATTGCGAGCCACCAAAGACATTTGTAGCTTTTTGTAAGAATTCATTCTTACCATCAGCGTTGTATTTAGCTAGAGCATCAACTACCTGGTCATCTTCTCCATAAATATGAGCTATGATCAATAGCGAGGAGAGATAGAAATTTTGAAAGCTTGGAATTATTTTAAATAATGTGAAATCATATCATTTGGCCTATGATTTATTAGAGGTACAATAGTATTTTTATGATAATTTATATTGACGTTATTTTTTAATTTAATTATTTTGTAACTATTAATTAGAAAAAACTTCATAAAGAACTGAACATGTAATATTTTTTAAATATTAGGACCAAGTATGTCCCTAACTTTTATAATTATTAGTGTTTTAATTGAAACTACAGGGACCCGATAGAATTTGTCTTTGAACTATGAGACCATTATGTTAATTAACCCTTTTGTTTTCGGGCAGATTAAAAAGCACAAACTGTCTCTCAAGAATTGTTAGTGTGTGCGCTTTATCACGGAAACTCGGGTGAGTGCTTTGAATTTGACGGTTGGGATCTGTTCGACGTGGTTGCTTGTGGCACGGTGAGTTCGCCACGTGTGAGCTGAACAGCTCAAAATCAAATGGTTATGTGACGACGTGTATAAAAGTGTGCTGTTTTGGAATTTTGGATAATCGGACGGCTGCGTGTATGCATACATTTTGTGAAAGAATAAAGTTTTTATACAAAATTGGATGTACTGATTGTTATACTAACGCTGCATAGATACATAATAATATATAAATATATTTGTAAATTATTTGGTAAGTCTATCGTATATAATGCAAATGTTTTATGTATCTAATACATTTACTAATTTGTATATTGGTAGATAAATTTTGTAATTTGATGGTTTGTAAAGATTTATCAGATTTGAACTTGAGTTTTCATATTCTGTTTCATAAATTTTATAGTTTGAAAGCTTGAAAAGATTTACCAAATTGGAACTCCAGTTTCTTGCATCTCCGGTTCGAACTCGAGGCTCGAGTCAAGTTATAAAAGTGAATTTTAATTCATTTTTTTTCTAATAGAGCAAAAATTATTCAGTATGGTCAATGGTCAAAGTTATTATTAATTACATCATTAATAGATAATATACAAACGAAAAATGTAAGGTGTAAAAGTTAACAAGAGTTAGCTTTACAAACAACTCAACGGTCAACTTATGAAAATAAATATTGAATTCATTTTCTAACTCTCAATTATAATATAGGAACAAAAAATATGAACTACAGTCAAACAATTACTATTATATATTAATTACATCATTAATAGAAAATATACAAACAAAAAATGTAAGGTGTAAAATTAGTGAGACTAACTTATTAGGCTCGGGTCTCTGCTTGAATTTGCGAATTGAACTGAATTAGAGTTAAAGTCATAGTGAGTTGGAATTGTTGGTTAGTGATTTGCAAATGGTTTGGTATACTACTTCATATCTAACGGTAATCTTTAAGAGAGATGTGATGTATAAGAATTGCTGAGCAAGAAAAAAAAATAATAATAATAATAAATACTGTTCGGCTTAATTATAACACTAAATTGATATCAATGGTTAAATCTTACAAAAATTGTGTTTCGGGTATCTTTTGCTGACCTACCCTTTTACACATACAATACTAGCAGATTCTCGAGTCATTTGAGTTATTGAAATCGTTCACATGTCATATTGTTGGTGCCAATTCGTGTATAGAATGATCATTTTTTAGTTAATAACATAGTAAAACTAATATTGAATCATCGATCAGCATTGCAAATATTCAAGAAGCTTTTTGTTTGTGTTGCATTGTAAAAGTTTGGATTAATTCCAATTTATCACTTATGATTTAGTGTTAGTTCAATTTATTTATTATCCTATAATTTGTTCCCATTTACTCCCTATCCTATTATATCGTTAATCAATTTTGTCCAATGGTTAATATGGTACCTGCAACATATCAAATTCATGTTTTTATTTCTTCCAAGACCAAGAAATTGATTTTGAAGGATAGTAATTTCCCTTTTGTCTTTCCTTCCGGAGGATTTAGAAAGCAATCATTAGATGGTGACAAAATTTACACCTTGAATATTTAATCCAGAGATAAGGTCAATTGGTCTCAAATTAATTTAATAGAGAAATGCTTTGTGTAATTTGTTTCTTGATTTCTTTTGTTTTTTAAGTGTTGTAATATTAGAGAGAAATGGTCCAAATCCATAGAAAAATATTTATATAACATGTGCTCCCTCTACTTTTGTGGAGTACAATATTAAGGATAGATACTAGTCCACGGAAAATAGTTGCATTATAATTATAATTTTAGATCTTATATAGAAATTAACCCATTGCTATAGTTGAATAATTGTACTAAATCACTGTCATTGCTTATCCTTTTCTAAAAATATGAAAATGAGTTCTTGCACGGTGCAGGTGCTATGGATCCGGTCATTTATTATCAGATTGTCATTTTAGGATCTAAGACATTCCCACTAGTGACTATAAATCAATTTATATATCTAAAATTGAGAGGTTTGGGCAAAATTACGTTTTCACCATAGTAAATATTCTTATTCGTACTCTATAAATTATGGGTCAACGATACAAGGCTCCTCCTGATATGACATAATGCTATTCACTCCCCAATTCAATAAAATATTAAATAGAATAATTATTTAAGGATAAAAAGTTATCTAAATTAGCTATTTTTTATCACAATCTTATTTGCAAATCGGGAGCATATGTGTATATGTGCGTGTGTATATTACTATATAGACAGAGATGTGGGAGGTGATGTTTGAAAAATTATTGGTGGTGAAGAAGAGGATCTCCTTTATTCTTAATATATTTGGGATGAAATTTGGCAAAGGATGATAGAGGCAGCAGTAATAAGTAGTATTGTAGAGACAGACCCAACCTTAGGAAATTCGGGGCCGATGTGAGAAAAAAAAATTGAACCCTTTATATAAATTAAAAAAAATTAAATTTAATCATCTAACATCAACAAGCTTTTAATTATTAATATAAAAAAATTGCATCTCATCTAAAATATTTTATTATTGCATTTTTAGATGCAAAATCATTAATTATGCGCTCAATATCAACATTTTTCAACATATTCTTTTCAATACTCAAAATTGTTAAACTATTCAACCTATATGGAGTCATTGTTGTCCGCAAATAAGATAATCTCAATTCTCAAAAATCCACAATCCTACGCATACATATAAAATAAGCCAAAAATTTCAACCACGGTATTATGTAACTAAAAGTGTTACATTTTATAGTGGCTCTATTTTTGGAAACTTGAGTATAATTCAAGATAGTTTTTGAAATTTGAGTTGACCAAATGGGCTTAACAATATATTAATTAAAATTTCTAAAATATAGGCAATACGTATTGAGTACCTCTGAGGCTCTTATTGATACAATGATGGTAGGAATATATTATATCAATTAGATGTAACTTCATAAAAAAATTGAGATATTTTATAGACTCCTAGGACCGAGTTAGGAAAAATAGATAAAATATTATATAATAATAATAAATAAAAATAAAGGATATAAATAGACAATTAGCTACAAAGAAGGCCGAGAACCCAAGAAGGGGCTACTGCTCGAGCGACTGGGAGATAGTGGCAAAGAGTTTTGGGTAGAAATAGAGAATAACTTTTTTCAATTGTGTGTCGGCGGAGTGATCGAAAATCAGTGACTGGTGAAGGCTCTTTAGTTTCTCCCGTCTCTCTCTATATCTTTCTGGATTTTTTTTTAATAAATAAGAAAACAAAAAATTTTGGGGCCCCTAGAACGTTTGCACTTTCTCTCTCTCTCTCTTTATAGAATTTGTTTTTAATAAATAATAAAAAATATTTTGGGCTACCTAAAATTTTTGAGCCTTGGGCAAGGACCAGTCCTGTAACTTGCCAAACCCTTTCTGTCTATTTGCTACTCATATTTTTTTAAGCCTTTTATTCCCTTTTATTTGTTTTATAATTTTCTTTTTTGTTTACATTTTCTTCTCTTCTATCTTTCCTAAAATTCTTTTCTTGAATCTTGCGCAAGACAACTCCTTTAAGTACATATATGCTCAAATGCCCTCTCCCACTTTAATGTTATGATTCTTTTGTTTTTGTGATGTAACTTGTCAGGCCCAACCCTAAAATTTCGGATAGGGATGAGAAAAATATTGGCCCTTTATATAAATAAAAATATTCAAATTTTAATCACCCAATAGTAACAATCTTTTAGTTATTACTGTATAAAAATTACATCTCATCTAAAATAATTTCTTCTTGTATTTTTAGATGCAAAGTCATCAATTATGCTCTCAATGTCAACATTTTTCAACAAATTATTTCCAATACTCAAGATTGCTAAACTATTCAATCTATCTCGAGTCATTGTTGTCCGCAAATTGTAACGTCCAGGAAATTTCGGGCGAATTTTTTTTCGCATATTCGTTTAATAAAATAATTTCATAAATGTGATAATGATATAATTTATTAAATGAAGTATTTGGATATTTGTGCGCCGCTTGTGTAGCGAATTTAGAGACTTTGTGTTGGTGTTTCATTGTGGAGACGTTGTGTATGATCACTTATTAGTATCGCGAGACTTAGAGATGAATGTAATTGTGGAGTTGTTGTGAGCGGTATTTGTGAGAATGATGATTTGTGATAATTGTGGAGATGTGTGTGTTTGTGGCAATTGTGGAGATTCTTTATCGCTACGAAACTTAGAAGAATTTTCTTGGGTTGGTTATAAGGTTTAGAAGTGATTTGTGTAGCATTGAAGAGTGTGGTAGGTGTTGTAGTTAAAATGAATGGTGAAGTAGAAGTCTTGGAGAACGCCTCGGAGGAAACGAGTTGTTGTGACCTCATGGGATTTTTCCCCCGAGGCTAGGATTATTTTTCTTGGACTCTTAGAGGGTATACCTATAGGCAAAAATAATCGGACTGACGTTTGAAGTCGCGGGGTGGAGTTACGAGGTGAAACATAACCCAAGTACCAGTGAACAGGCGCTGGATGGTCTGAAATTGGGGTACCATTCGGACGGTGGTTAGGCGTTCGGAAGGTAGTAGACGTTCGGATGGTAGTTAGGCGTTCGGACAGTGGTTGTGGCATTCGGATGGTTCAGGCAACTGATGGCAGATTCGATTAAAACACGATTTTAGTCAGTGTTGGCTTGTTATTTCACCCAAACAAAATAGAATAGAAAGAGAGGGAGGGGTTAGGGCCACGAAATTGGAGAAGAAGGGGAGAAAT
>MKEJ01068583.1:0-12468 GCA_001753735.1 Embelia ribes | reverse complement strand
ACTTATTATTATTACTTTTAATTTATTTTTTTATTAAAATTAATCATAATAAATTATTATCAGTTCACAATAATTTTATCTACAAGATACATTAATTTTGTATAAAAAATATTCTTGTATCAAGAGCATATCCCATATTCCGCCAGGACAAGTTTTGGTGTAAACATACATAGATTATCCTTTGTTCTTTAAACCAGTATTTGACAGTTGTACCACCATGATTCGGAATCAGATCTATCATTGGGCTATGTGTTTTTTACAATAATAGTCCCCATAATTTCAACAAGAACTATGTTCCTTATTTTTCCTATTTTAGATAACAAAAACTAGATAATACTTTTTGGCTATTTATTATATTACTTAGTGGCTATATAATATGAAAAATCTCTCAAATAATTTTTTAAATATAAATAACTATTATTCATTATTTTAACATATAGAACTAATATATTCTCTCTATTATCTCTTTATTTCACTATTATATTTAAAATTTATTATATTCTCTCCCAATCACCCCACTAATATTATTAACTAAAAAATATATATAACCTAAGTATTTAAAATAACTAAATAAAAAGTATGAATTAAAGTTTAAATTAATATTTAAAAATAATTATTTAGCTTAAAACTGCTAAATAAGACAAATAAACTAAAACTTTAAGTATATTGAAAATAAATTTAACATTTAAATAGATAATAATTATAATTGTTATTAGTATTTATGTAAAAAATTACTTTTAAAATTATAAAATAAACCTATAATTGAATTTTAATTTTGATATTTAAACTATATATTTGTAAAAAATTAAAATTAAATTTTATATTATAAAAATTTAATGTTTAATGATAATAAATATTAGTTCTTTATTAAAAAATTCTATTTATATTTATATTATTTATATTATGAAATCTATAGGATGTTTTTTATTATATTTTTTTCCATTCCATCACTTTTATTCCACTTTATCTTCTTTTGCTTAAAGAGAATTTTTATTTATACAATGAATTAATAAATTAAATTTAAAATAAAAATTTAAAGCTAAGAAGTGATCATCATCAACATCATTATTAAAGCCTTAAAAATCCCAATAGATTGACGTAGGTTAAATGAAACAAAATAAGATATCACGTTGAATCGTTGACATGAATTTTTTTATGTTACTCATTCCCATTGAAAGCTATTTACTCGTCAAATATCGTAATATGCATGTCATTTTGTAATATTTGTATCCATATAGTTAGAGCTCTACCTCTGCCTTTCCTGTCCGTTTTCATGCCAATACTCTCACATTTTGTAACCGGTGCACTTATGGGTGTCCGTCTTATATGTCTAAACCATAAATGGCTCTGTATCATCTTATCTTCAATTGGTACCACTCATAACGTAGCCCGAATCTCTTCACTTCTAATCTTATTTTTTCTAGTCTTATCACACATTTATCTCAATATACGCATCTCTACTACACTCATCTTGTGTTCATCTTATTTCTTAATAGCACAATACTAACTTCCATACAATAAATATGGTCGTACTACTGCTATATAAATTTTTCTTTTAACCGTAAAGGCATATTACGGTCATAAAAAACTCCGGATGTACTTTTTCACTTCATCCACCCTGCTTGGATTTTGTGGTTGACACCTCTTTCTATCCCACTGTTGTTTTGGAGAACTAATTCTAAATACACCTCCCCAACTAAATTAACCATAGTCGGATCCACTATACATTGTTCGCTGAAACAACACTCTATATATTCATTTTTTGACCTACTAAGCTTAAAACTGCGAAATTTTAAAGTATGTCTCCACAATTCTAATTTATCATTTATGTCCGCTCTAGTCTCGTCAATTAAAACTATATCATTAGCAAGTAATATGCATCACGACACTTTGATTTTAATGTGCCTTGTCAGCTCGTCTATTACCAATGTGAATAAGAAATGGCTTAGTATTGAGCCTTGATGCAATCTTATTGTAATACGAAAACTGGACGACAAGCCATCACATATTTTGACATAGGTAACTGCACTCACATACGTATCCTTGATAATATTTATATATTTAAGAGGAACCAATTTATTTGTCAAAACCCACCAAAATACCTTTCTCGAAACTCTATCATAAGCCTTCTCCAAATCAATAAAGATCATATATTGATCTTTCTTCCCCATTCTACGTCTCTCCATTAATTGTCATAGTAAATAAATTGCTTTTGTAGTCCATCTCTCAAGCATAAATCCAAACCGATTTTCCGAAATCGTAGTATTTTGCTTTAACCGATACTCAATTACTCTCTCCTAAAGAGTTTCATGGTATGACTCATAAGTTTAATATCTCGATAATTTGAACAGTTTTGTATATCGCCCTTATTCTTATATAAAGGTACTAAAATACCATTTCTCTATTCATCAGGCATCTTCCCATTACGCCATATTTTGTTGAATAGGGTTGTTAACCATTTTAGGCGCACATCCTCCATAACTTTTTAGATTTCAATAGGGATGTCATCCTGTCCGACTGCTTTATTCATCTTCATTCTTCTTAAAGCCTCTTTAACTTTGCACTCTTTAATCCTTTGCATAAAGTTGTAGTTAACCTCCTCCGAAGAAACATTAATATTACCTAAATTACTTGACTGATCGCCATTAAAGAGTTTATCAAAATAATCTCTCTATCGTTGTTTAATTTCCCCATCTTTTACCAAAATCTTGTCATTCTCACTCTTTATGAATCTCACATCATTCAAATCCTTACTTTTCTTTTCTTTTAGTTTTGCAATTCTATTCAACTCATTTTCTTTCTCATTTGTATCAAATCTTCTAAAGAGTTCCTCATGAACTTTAAATTTTGCATCCCATATGACTTTTTTTACCTCCCTTTTTGTTTATTTGTATCTCTCGTAAGCTTGACCATTCTTACACTTTTTGAGCTCTCTATAACTCTCCTGTTTTGCTGTGTTTATCATTCTTGTTTAATAAAGATTATCGTTCTGATCAAATAGAATGGCAAAAAATGACTCATGTAATGGACCTCGTGTAGTTTGTCAAGACCTTGCTCAAGTTTGAGTCTTATGCACAAATACTTGTTACATCCTTGCTCTTCGTACTTATTATTGTCTATAGTTTCTTGTGTAAGGCTCTACTTCCTGCTATTTTGTTGATTAGAGATAGGGTTGTTCGAATACTCAAGCTCTTCCTCTTGGTAGGCATTGGATCTATTTGTGTGGTGAATGCAGATAATATTGCCTGTGAGGTATCTTATCTGCAATGCAGTTGTCAGTCATTGATAAAAGTTTTCCTCTTCTTCTTTTACAGATAATGAGAGATCCTGATACTGGGAATACCCGTGGTTTTGGATTCATTAGCTATGATTCTTTTGATGCATCTGACTCAGCAATAGAGGTATTTGTCTTTTCCCTTTTCTTCCTCTTTTTTTTTTTTACTGCGGTAAATATTTGTATTTGTGCTGCTACTGATATTTATATGTGGCCATTAACTTTCATGATTCTTGTCTTCATGGGACTTGTGCTTCACTCTTGTGACTTGGGGATGGATGAGGTAGTAATTTACGATATTCATAAAACTGCAAAAATTTTAATTCTCCTTCATGGACCAGCATGTTAATCTTTTTTAATTTGGTTATTTATAGTATTTCTGTTATGAGCCTGCTATTCAATGAGATGCTCATTTTTGCAGCATCTTCTCCCCTATATTATTTCTTTCTTCCAAATTGTAGCTCTCCTTGTATCAAACTGCCAATCCCCAAGTTATATTCTCTCTGCTTTCCTCTGATAATAGTTTGCATCCTTATCCTGATAGCATGAATGTTTAATTTTCCCTTTTTGGTTTGCTCATGAATTTTACTGGAGAAAGCTGGATTTTTCTGGAGACATATTCTTTGTTTGTACTCTTTGCCAATTAACTGTCTTCGAAGCAAACACTATGTTTCAGCATTGTATTCATTATGTGTTATTATTTGTTTCTTTTCCTAATAAATATAGAAAGATAGACACTTGGAAATAGATATATTGGCCTTGTTTGGTGCAAGTACCAGATTCTGGTACTTTTTACTTGAAAGCAAAAAATGGTGTTAATGAAAGTATACTTCTTTTTACTTAAAAGTATCAAAAGTATACTTTTGTAAAAGCATGGAAATTATGGCATTAGATACTTTTTTTAGAAAAAATATACTTTTCACCAATTTTATGCTACTTACCAAATAGTTTTCACTGCTACAAAAAAATGTATTTTTTTTTTCTTATTTATGCTAAATACTCCTATAATACTTATAAGAACACTTTTCCATATCTAACAAAAAAATATATTTTTTTGCTTTTAAGATGCAACCAAACGTGCCCATTGTCTGGTTATTCTGTTTCCATGTTTTGTCTGGTGATATGGATTGTGAACTGCTTATCCCTGACCTTGTCATCTGTCTAGTTTGCGAAGTTGTGCTGGTGTTGGATTTTGTTCTGGTGTAAATAGTTCCACCTTTAATTATTGTCATATTCATAGTTTGATAGTTTGATGTGCTACTGGTAATTCTCTGATATGCAGACAATGAATGGTCAATATCTTTGCAACCGACCGATAACTGTATCTTATGCTTACAAGAAAGATACGAAGGGGGAGCGCCATGGTACCCCTGCAGGTAAAGCTTTTTTTCATTTATGCATTCCAATTGCAATGTTAAAAATATCAGAAAAATGGCGGAAAAAACAAGATGGCGATTCAGGGTTGTTTCCTTTCTATTTTTCTTTATTGAGACTTGTTAGTGCTGCTAATTTTTATTGGTAGATTTCACATCAACTCATGGAATTTGGTTATATAGTATTATGGGCAAATTCTCTCTCATGGATGAGCACCAAGTTGTACTCATCCGATCTTAACAAGTTTGTCCTTACTAGTTGTGCACTCTTTATGCAGAGAGAGTGTTGGCTGCAACCAACCCAGGTGCCCAAAGAAGTCGGCCCCACACATTGTTTGCTGCTGGGCCCCCTACCCTTCCTCAAGCCAATGGCACTGTCCCCGTCCCTATCCCCGCACCACGGCCTTTTGCAAATGGCTCTTTCCCTCCACCTTCTATGCCAATGTACGCACCACCCCCACAAGTTAGCATGTTCACACCCATGACAGGCCCACCATCGTGGCCAGGTCAGCAGCCAGGTCAGCCGATGCCACCGCCACCTAATCTCCAACAGTTCAGACCACCTCCCCCTAACGTGCAGCCTCCACCACCACCTCAGCAGCTAGCTCCAGGAATATCGAGGATGCCACCTCCGCCCACCGGGATGGGTGTCCCTCCACAATATTGGCGGCCCCCACCACCGCCAGGTCAGCATTTCCCTGGGCATCCGCCACCTATGCCGCAGATGTCTTTGCAACAGCCTCCACCACCACCACCTGCAATAGGTTGATTGAAGTTTACCCCATTAGATGTTTCGGATGGTGATAATTTTCTTCCCTTAGTATAGGCTTGCTTTCTTGTTGAATATTTGATTTTCTTTACTAGTTGTGATATTTCTATCTTACACCATCTCTTTTTTATTTTGCTTTTGAGGGTTATCATAGTCTATTACCAGTTGTGAGTGGACAGTAGTAGCATTTGTAACATCCCAAACGGTTTTAGAGTCGTGAGATTTTGGGGGGTGCAAAATCATTTTAGTGTGAAGCTGATTATCTTGTTATGAATTTACACCATGCTTTCATAACATTATAAAAAATTTAAAATATAGTGATGCTTTTTTTTTTGTTCTGTTCTGTATGAGTAAGCATTCTCGAGTTTGGTCCAAGTAATGAATGTCCTCATCTTCTTTCCGTATGGACGTTATCTTGGGGAGACCTACCGATGGTTTGTTTGGTATATCGCTGCGTATAGCTTTCCCATGTAATAATGTTTACTTTCTACATGTCCTTTCTTCTATTAGGGATGTAATTAAACACGAGATTACCACATTGTATCGATGATGAGTTATTCATTTTCTTTATAGTTTCAAAAGATTAATTCCGTGTCTGGCCAATTAGGCAGTGTTTCGAAGGCGGTGTTAATAACAATGTCATTTTGCAAGTTACCCGTAGAATTATTTGTAATTTTACAGTTAAGGAAGTGCAATTATCAGATAACTAACCAACCAAAGGGTGCACCGCTATGGGTAATAGCCAAGTGACAAACAACGCGAACCTCTCTCTTTTTGCAATAGTTTGAGGGTCGGATGATGCTTAACAAAAATTGCTCCTTCGGGAAAACATTGTTCTTGGTCTAACAAGGCAGACAAAAAGGGATTTAAATTGTGAATTTAAAATCTTTTGTGGAATTTAGAAACAAATCAAACAATTCGATAAAATAGTTTGTAATTCTACAATCAATAAATTAAGAATATGTAAAGTGAATTGAGTTTCAAGAAGAGAGATTTGCAAACAATGTTTTCACGCGATTTGGCCAAAATTGGTATTGATCTCCTACATCCACCCTTAAGGGCATTCCTTGAGTTCCACTATTTTAATAGTGATTACAACTGATTAATTTTCTAGTGCTAATTTAACTATATACCAAATAGATTTTCAGGCTCTACTTTATTATACAGTTTACTAAGTAGACTTGTGGAAGCTATTTAAACCGTACAAGTCTCAAGATAATCCCTTGAGACTTCATAGGAGACTAATCTCTAAATTATGTTTCAATAAATAGTATTACTTGTAGCACAAATCAATCAAAGCGTAAAAATGTGCATATCTCAAGACTAAGTATGGATTATATGCTCTCTTTAGCATTTTTACTTGATTATGATGAGTATCAGTCTTTCATGATTGTAATTCACTTACATGGGTATCAGACTATCAAAAATGTCGTTTATGCTTCGTTAAGTTTCTACTTTTTTGAGATTTGTTTCCTTCAAATTTGTTGTGTTTTGGGATTGTATTTTACTTCAATCCTTCTCCAAAGTTGTCCTAATGCTTGGTCCTCCAACAAGCATAAATTAAACTTATATTCATGCTCATTTGTTATTATCAAAATACATTTTCCAACACTTGGGTCAACAATAGTTGTTGGAGAATTTTTGTCTCTCTGGACAGAGAACTGGGGGATGATTCCTGTGTTAACATCCAAGTAGCTCGTTACATCGATCACCTCCCCTCCACTTTTCGCTTATAGAAAAAGTAGAAAAAAAGAAAAGAAAAATTATT
This sequence comes from Embelia ribes, assembly GCA_001753735.1. Classification (NCBI taxonomy): domain Eukaryota; kingdom Viridiplantae; phylum Streptophyta; class Magnoliopsida; order Ericales; family Primulaceae; genus Embelia; species Embelia ribes. Next base: position 5,284 of record MKEJ01068583.1, on the reverse strand, counting down.
GAGTAAAGATGTGCTACCTCTAAAACAAAGAAAATGTTAGAACAACAATAGCGATGATATATAGAATCTCTATACCAAAAGTGAATACAAATTAAACTTTTATCAAAATAACCAAAGACATGACCTATATTGAATAAACCTTTTGCCTACTCATATTTCATATAGATAGGGGCTTGGATCTAAATCCCGAGCCCAATTTTCCAAAGCAGTGTGATAATCAATTTTTTTCAAGGGGGTTTATATTGGGCCTTATTGAAAAATGTTAAATCCTCTTACCAAATATAGAGATTTAGATTGATCTCAATTGATATTCAAATTAATGTAAAGATTAGGATACAATATTTTCCTTGCTTATCTCCATTGTCCATGGACTCTACGCTTCAATTGTGAATACACTTCATAGAGTTGGTATCAAAGGCCATCCAAGGGCCTGACCAAATCTAAAAAAAAGTTTCCCATCCCTTTCTCCTCTACAATGGTCGCTCCCACCCCCCCGCCTAAAACAAGCATGGACAGAACCAACACCACCATGACCGCCCCCGCTATACAAGAAAGTGCAACACAAAAGGTCCAAAAATTAATCAGAGACATAGCCTCACCATATTTCATCCATTCTGCCGATTATCTCGTCTAGCTTTGATAGACACACTGCTCACCGGAGGCAACTACTCGTCTTGGAGATAGGAAATACATTGAGCACTTACAGCAAAGTGCAAATTTGGTTTCGTTGATGGGTCAATTGGTTTCCCGGAAGACTTGGACATATGGGACTTATGGAGCAAATGCAACACTATGGTGCTGTGTTGGCGCACAAACAACATAAAAAAATCACTCGACCGAAGCCTTACATCCTACTATATGCCTACTAAACTTTGGACCGAGTTGGAAGCACAGTTCAAAAAGGGAAACAAGGCATAAAAATATGGACTGTTCAGCCAAATAATGAATACTCAACAAAGCGGTAAGACCATCGCATCCTATTACAATGATATGAAAAGCTCGTGGGAAGAAGTCAACTCGAGTACCTTACAAGATCTTGAAGCCAAAATAATGGAAGATCGAGATTTTGAATTGCTCATGGGGTTAGATGATTCCTACAATCAAATAAGAAGCTAAATATTAGACACCGACCCATTTCTGTGGTTGGCTTTTAGTATTTCAACTACTAAAGGAAGAAGAAGAAGAGCAAAGGGCCATTTATGCGGCGCCAACACACGAACACTCCGCCATGGCCTCTTGGAAACCACAAGTCCTGCCCCAGTCTCCTCACTTATTCCCAAATGAACAACAATCGTTCAATAGATAGGCTACAACATTCTCTGTTCAATTTTATAAATTCCAAAAAAAATTATAATGCAGTACAAGGCGATATTGTCTAGACAATACTACAACTCACCCTTTGTTCGTTTAAATGATAATGAAAATACTATTTACGCTAATTGGATAATTGGCAGTAAGGCTAGTGATCATATGATTTCCAATTTGTCTTTTTTTTCTTCATATTCTTCGACTAACTCTCATATGCGAGTTCATATTTCTAGTGGTGCAACTCATTCCATTTTGTACACTGGAACAATACATGTTTTCCCTTCCTTTATTTTATCAAATGTTTTACATGTTTCCTCTTTTAAATTTAATCTTATTTTTGTACAAAAATTAATCAAGACTATAAATTAGTGTCTAGGACTATGATTAGAGCGGATGAGACACGTGATAGCACCTACTATCTTCGCTTTCCCATCAACTGAGCTTTAGCTTCTATTTCAAATAATAATTTCTAAACTTTGCAATGTAGATTGGGTCATCCTTCCAATAGTTATTTTCCTTCATTTTTATCTAGTATTATTAAGAGCAATACATGTGATGCTTGTTTAAAGGGCAAACATATTAGATTATCATTTCGTACTCTTGAGAAAAAAAATTTATTTCCTTTTTGTTGGTTGTATTGTGATATTTGGGGAGGCTATCATACGCCTTCTACATATAGAGCACGTTACTTTTTAACAATGGTCAATGAGTTTACTAGAAATACATGGATCTCTTTAATGAATTAAAAGATACTCTCGATAAATTAAAAACATTTACTAATATGATACACATCCAATTTAACTCTAAAATAAGTTTTGCGCACTCCGACAATAGCCGTGAATTTAAGGGTAACTCAACTCAAAAAAATTTCCAAGAACTTGGTATTATATATGAATGCACTTTAGTTGAAACACCCTAAAAAAATGGTGTTGCACAACACAAGCATAGGCACCTTTTAAACGTTGCTCGTTGTTTACGGTTTTAAGCCCACCTTCCACTCTCATGTTAGGGAGCATGTATTTTAACTATTGTTTTTCTAATGAATAGGACACCTTTTCAAATACTAAAATTACAAATCTTTTTGAACTTTTATACAACAAACAACCAAAATATGACAAATTTCATGTATTTGGTTGTTTGTGTTACGCACAAACTAAAAAATAAGGTTGTGATAAATTTCAACCAAGGGCATTACGCTGTATTTTTCTTGGATATCCTTCCAATACCACAAGTTATCATTTATACGACCTTGATATTCAAAAACAATTTTATTCTTGAGACGTTACCTTTTTTTGAAGAAGTATTTTCTTTTTCACAAATTGTGGCATCAACTCTAAAAAAAAACCCAATTCCCTAGATGATCGTAACAATCCAATCTCGCCTCTTTACCTCTTAAACCATTATACTGACCCACATCCAACTAGCCCAAATATTTTTCCTAAGCCTAACTCAATTCCATCCGCTCCAACATCAAATATAAATCCTACTACCCATATTACAAACCCAAACCCACAACCCAAACTACTCTAACCAGTCTAGTCAAGCAATCGCCAACTTAACAGCCGTTTGTTGAACCGGCCAGCCCAATCCAATCGTCGTCCATCTCCCCCCCACCAGTGTAGCAGCCCGTCCTAGCCATCGATCAACCTAATCCATCAATCCGCCCCAGTCCATACGTTGCTCTACCTGCAAACCCATCTACGGAACTTTGTATGCCCCACATTACCACCAACCACTATGCCCTCATTTAAATCCGACTCATCCTCAAGTACGATTCACCCCATTTCTGACTTCACTCTCATTTTTCTCACTCCCATAATCCTTTTCTTTATTTTGTTTATAATATTTCTGATCCTACTTATTACACACAAGCAATAAAATTTCCACATTGGCGTAATGCTATTATTTCTGAAATCCAAGCATTAGAAAAAAAATAATACTAAGAAATTATTTTCATTGCTCTCTGGAAAAAAAACCTATTACATATAAATGGATTTTCAAAACTAAATTAAATTTGGATGGCTCTGTAGAAGATATAAAGCACAATTGGTCGTAAAAGGATACACCCGAATTAAAGGGCTTGATTATATTGACACTTTTGCACCTATTGCTAAATTGGTAATTGTTCGTTGTATTCTTGCCATAGTTGCAGCACGATGATTGGCACCTATATTAGCTAGATGTCATTAATGTTTTTTTACATGGGGATTTACATGAAGAGGTTTATATTATTCTTCCACCCGAGTATGGCAAAAAGGGGGAGACTCACGTCTGCAAATTACAAAAATTTCTATATGGGCTAAAACAAACATCGTGCTACTGGTATGCCAAATTGTCAGCAACCCTTCTATTTGCGGGTATAATACAATCCATGCCACTCTCTCTTCACAAGGCCCCATATATACAGTTGTGCTTATTTATGTTGATGGTCTTCTTATTACTGGAAATAACCTTGATGTTATTAACTTTTTGAAATTGTTCTTGGCTAACAGTTTTTATTTAAAGGATCTTGGAAAAATGAAATATTTTTTGGGCCTCGAAGTGGCACGATCTGACAAAGGCATATTCCTAAACCAAAGGAAATATATCCTTGATATTTTATTCGATTCTAGCAACTCTAGATGTCGACCAGTGGCATCTCCTATGGAACATAATATCAAGTTCTCCGATAAGATCGATGACTTACTGCCTGATCCAATACCATTTCAACATCTCGTTGGCCGACATACCTCACTATATCGCGATTTAACATCACTTTTGCGGTCAACTTATTGAGCCATCTCATGCATATCCCTCGAGTACTACACATGGATGTTGTCACCCGCATCTTACGGTACCTCAAAGGTATGCTCATACATGGCAACTTATTTCTAGCACCTAATTCCTTCACTACATTGGCATATACAAATTCTAATTAGGTAAGCTATCCTATGACGCGAAGATCTACCATGGGTTTCATTATTCTACTCCGTCCTTATCCTATTTCATGGAAAACCAAGAAGCAAGATGTTGTTTCTCGATCATCTACTGAGGTAGAATTGAGCCATGGCCTCTACTACATGCGAGCTCACTTGGCTTTGACAGCTATCAGAAGATCTCTCAGTCTCTCTTCACGTCCCACTTGCGCTATATTTTGTTGAATTTTTTGCAAGCCTTGATTTAATTCAATAATTGAAAAATTAAGGGAAAAAATATTGTTATTGTTTTTTTTTGTGATGAATTGAAGAATTTTATGATGTGAGTTTTGCTTCGCAGGAAAATTCAATTTATATTTTAATTTTTTTAAATTTGATATGGTTGGAATTAATTTTAGTGTCCATTACGCATGTAATGGTTTGAAAGAGTAACAATTAATATTAGAGAGGGAAAACAAAAATTATATTTTTGTTATGGAAATTAATTCCAATTTCTATTATGCTTGTGATTGTTTAAAATTGTAACTATTAATACTAGATGGACAATAGAATTCTTATTTTTAAAATAATTTTTTAATAAGATTTTTTCTTATAATTGTAACTACATATATCCGCATAATTAAAATATTATAACCGACTTGTCCATTAATACTTCTTCATTTAAACTTTGGTCTTTATTTTTTTATCCTTAAATTTACTTCACAAATATAATTAAGTCACTTTCCATATAAATTTTAGTTTTTAACTATATGTATGTGTATTATTTAAAATATATAGGACTACAAGTGTTTTATTGAAACTAGAAGGGGGAATTATAACTTATCTTAACTATATATATTATTATTTAAAATGTAAGACCAAAAATAATCTAACTTTATTATAAAAGTGTGAAGATCCTCTACAATTTCCTCTATTTTACAATCCGAAAATTCCCCTCTCACCGATACAAATTTACAAGTATTTTAGTTAATAATTTGAACCAAATAAGGATAATGATGTATTTAACAAAACATATATATTACCATTTATCCAAATATTCTATTTTAAAAGATATTGCTTGT
>MKEJ01068572.1:0-12251 GCA_001753735.1 Embelia ribes | reverse complement strand
GGATGCGCCTTTACAGCGTCTAAAAACCATTGTAGCTTCTCGTTTCTAATACCGAACTTGGAGTTCTTATTGCCAGTAGCAACATAAGCATGGACCTAAATAACAATACACAAACATAACAAGTTCTTTAAGCGTATTTAACAATCATATATACATATTTAAACAATCCTTCAGAGAAACGGAGTCAAAAACACTAATATCGACAAGATTGAACCCATATTCAAAATCTCAATCTTATCCAGGAGCTGAAAGAAGCTACATATATCTTCTAACGAAATGTAAAGTTCTAGAAAAGGATTGACCAAAGAAGTGTTCATGTATTATAAATCGGTTCCAGAGAAAGATACCTAAGAAAGAAGCGCTCATCTTAGCAACATGATCATTACCTGGGGATCAACATCAGGATTAATGCGAAGTAATACGTTAACCTTCTTTCCAGCCATTCTTGCAGCTGACACGATGTTGTCCAAATCAAACTCACTATCAATATTGACAAAAACACCTTCCTCAGCAGCCAGCACCAGATCTTCTAACAGCTTTCCGTTACCATTGAATATACATCTGTTTTCCAAAACTCAAATCAGATATCTTCACTAATATTTACCAACGTAAATTTTTACTAAAAAATGCAAGTCCGGAGAAATTTTTTATGTACTCAATAAACAGAAATTGAAAAGACAGGATAATACACTATTGTACAATCAAAAAACATTCTACTTAAGACCTGCAACAAACCCAAAAAGTAATTTCATGGTAGAATATTGGGCTCATTTGGTTGCATCTTGTAAGTGCAGAAGTATACTTTTTGGGTAGAGGTAGAAAACTATATTTTAAGTAATAATTATAAGTATTACAATCGTGTTTGGTATAAAATAGAACAAATATACTTTTTTATATTGAGAGTAGTGAAAACTAGTTACTGTAGTGTAAAATTGGATAAAAATTACTTTTACAAAAAAAAGCAACAAAAATTATACTTTCAAAAAAGTATTCTTTTGATACTTTTAAGCACACTTCTGTGTACTTTTGATGGTGCAAACACCAGCGTTTGTGTTAAGCAAAAAGTACCAAAAGTATACTTTTGGTCCTGAACCAAGCAAGCCCAACGAGTCTCAACCATCAACCCATGAAAAAAAAGGTTTTTTCTTGGACCACGAGGGAAAATGGGAATTAAAGATGATAACTAAAACTCCAAGCGTGAGATAAAATAATAGCGCAATTTCTCTTAATCATGTACGATGTATGCAGAAAGATAATGTTTCAAACTAATTGATTACACAATAACAAGATAAAAGGAATGGAAAAAATCATCATAGGGGAACCTTAACCACAGGGAAATTTCAATTCATTTCCACAAGGCCACAAATTCAATCTATTTTTCGAGGTGAAAATGCTCATTCACTAATTTCCAATAGAACTATATTACTCGTCATCATGTTGTGTAATGAAAATGCAACAAAGTTGAAGAGAAATAATGTAAGCTGGATCATAACTATGGCCTGGAATAACAAAAATCACACGTCTTCGCCAGGATCTCAAAAGTTCTAATTTTTTCACATCGACATGCTGAACTCTAAGTACCTCGCGTAGGATACCAGGATTTTCACACTATGACGACAATTTACATTCCAGGATACCACCAATCAACAATTTGACAATCCACCCAACAAGAACATCAAATTATTTCGTGACGGAAATAATTCTCGCCCTAAAAATAGACATCTTTTTCCTCAGAATGCCAAGGGAACATGACATCAAGATAATTTTAGAAACTCCTATTTGATCATTCGGTTAGAAGGGAACGGAACATAAACATAATTCTTTGTAGTTTTAAAATTCTCATATTTCGCAATAAGTCGAATCCCTACCATGAGTGCATTTGCAATTCATTTCATGTTTCCACTAATTCATTCTATTTTTGTTCTCTTAAGTCATATCAAATAATATACTCCCTCACCATATCATTCCATTCCCACCAACTAAACAAGGCCCTAAAGATTTGCCTAACTCATCCTGAACAAACCAAGTTGCATATTTTATATGTAAATGTAATTCATTCTAACCAATAAACCACATAAAAACTTAAAAAATAATAGGGTAGTACGCATAAAAACAAACAAGCCATATTGCAAAATGCAAAAATAAAGATAATGCATTAGCACAAATAACCCAAATCAAACTCAGAAATGATTGAATATACAAACTAAAAAACTAATTTACTCACTTGGTGGGATCAAAACCAGCACGAAGCGCAAGCCGAAGCTCATTCCCACTAACCAACACTGCCCCACACCCCAGCTTCCTCAAATGCTCCAAAATCTTGAGATTATTATTCGCTTTTATCGCATACCCGATAATCGAATTCAACCCCTCTAGTGCCTCCCTATAAGCCTCAACATTCCTTGTAATTTGTGGCTTACTATACAGATAAAAAGGCCTCCTTTCAACTGTCTCCATAACATCCTGTACCTAAAACCCTCAGAACAAAAACCCACAAAAAAACAATAATACATTAGAACAATAATCCATGTTACAAAACTCATAAACAAATAAAGATAATACATTTGAACCAATTAATAACCCAACAAAGATGGTACCTTGAGACCCTCACAGTACAAAAAGCCATCATCTTGTTTTGTAAAACAGTGGTTGAATTTCTGAGTTTTTGTTGGGTTTTCAGATATGATTGCTCTCAGTGTTAGGGTTTTTGAAATGGGTTTTTTGAAGGATGTAGCTGGGTTTGTGATTAAAGGGTATTTTGGGGTTTTTGAGAAATGGGTAGTGGGTTTTAGAGAGGGAGAGTGGGGGAGGAGGTGAGAGGCCGCCATTGATAGAGCTGGCAAGAGCTTGAGTGAGAGACAAAGTGCGGCTTTGAGTTTGGACAGGAACTCGAGTTATCAGTGGGACAAGGGTTTGCCTTTTAGGTCTAGGTACTCTTTTTTATTATTATTAGTGAAGTGTGTGTGTTGAAGACTGGCTCGCTAAATCTAGTTTGGATGCACGCTCTCCGATGATATCTATTCATAGATATGAATAAGATATTTGTCTTTCGAATCTACATGGATATTTGAAAGTACGGACAGAAAAGCTGTCCATCGACTCTCCAATAGTTTAGTGAGAAAGGATTCAGGTAAGTTATTAAAAGATAATAAATAATTTGGAAAAAATTAAATGCAAGGAGATAAACTTTTTCATTTGTCTATTCAACTGACATATGACAGCTTTTATAGTGCACAGTACATGTACAGCTGTCAAATAATATTTACATCGTTGGTCCCTAACTTTTTTTATAATCAACATATGTGGCCAGTAATTTTGGCTTAATTACAAACTCGGTCCTTGTATTTTATTATATGTATGAATATATATCTATCAATTATTTTTTTTTTCTTTTTATTTTTTAATTATTAGAAAAAAATATTGATGGCCTTTGGATTACGGTGACATGGTCTCCGAATACAAGTTAACAGCTATGGTTCGATGGACAGTTCATAATGGGAGGATTCGAATGGTTTTGAGTAAGTAGCTACCTTGGTTGCTTTGTCACCCTTTTTCAAATTATCCCCAAAAAATAGCAATTAAGGGGAAAAAAAATGTATCCCATATATGCAACACAATAAACTTATTTTGTTGTCCAAAAATTACATATGTAATCTTTATTTTAAAAAAGGAATTGTGCATCTCTTCGGAGCTAAGAGAACAACCCTCTCTTGCTGTTGCTTCCTTTCTTTCTCCCTTTTCCCGGTGAGATCTAATGAAATAGGAGAAAATATTATATTTTCCCTACTTTATAACAACCATTCTATATATATAATATCAATTTTGGAAAATATATTTTGCTCCACTTATATTGTAGTTCTATTTCCTCAAACCAAATATGTTTTTGTATTTTATTATAACACTCAACAAAACTACACTTGTTTTCCGGGTTTATCTATTTTACAATATTTTACTTTGGTACTTTTTCTTCATCTGTCAATTTTATTATACGCATTTTTAAGCTATCTTTTCCCCACCAAAATGCAGTTCAAAATAGATTAGATAAGTAAAAAGAAGCACCTTAAATCATAGTTACCAAAAACGTGAATTTCGGATGGAAATTGCATTTCTCTATAAATGAGTTTCCAGAATGGGTACAAAACTCAAAAGAATTTTAGGGGGAAATACATATGAAACAATCCAAAAATATTTGGGAAACAACTAGAAATATGTATCTAAAACTCAAAGTAAGCGAATAAGAAACGTTATGGAAGCGATTAGGAAACATTCTGAAATTGATTGGGAACTTATGAAAAACTTTATCATTTCCTAAGAAAAGAAATAAAATTTAATAACAATATCACGAGAATTAGATTTTCACCACTTCTAGAATTAAATAATTTTTCTCACTTATATTATTTTGATTTATTAATATCTTATTTATATAAAGTTCTAAATTTTAATATAGAGGTATAAGCATTATAATACTTACAAATCAAAAAATTACGCATTATATAACCGCTTCCGAAAAAATTTCAAATCGTATTCGCATTATCCATGTTATTTATATTTTTGGCACTTCCATTTGCTACTTTGGCAACCATACCTCAAATTTAGTGCTTATTTTGCTTATAAGTAAAATCTTGGTCTATAAGTATTTTATAACTTCGCAAACAATTATTATTATGTCATGACAAGCTCATATGCATGCCTTAATTATTTTTATTATTTTGCAATTGGATAAATAATAAAAGGCACCAATTTATCAATAAAACCTTCCCTAAGCACACTGCTAAAATATAAACTTTTTCAAACATTTCAGATAACTCTTAGTTTTTATGTTTCAGTAACAGGTCAGATTCTATGTTTCCTTCACGTTATAGCTAAAACAAAACTCCAAGAAAAGGGAGATTGATCGACCTAGTTGGAGAAAATAGACAAACGAACATTGAGTTCAAAGGTTGAATATCCAAAAGGAGCTGAAAAATTAAATAATTTACTTTACTCATTAGTGTAAAATATATTATCATGATCAAAATTGAACCAAGAAAATAGAACAAGTCCTGTAGAATTGTATTCCATGCCAGCATCAAATGGAGGTTGTAGACTTGTTTATATAGCTGAGCAAGATTTCATCAATCAAAAACAACAATTTACTAAAGAATTAGCTGTATAAATTTAGGAACAACCCATTATACATGAAAATTTACCAGGAAATCATGAAACAATTCTACAACACTTCATATATATCATCATTTACATAATATACTTAGCATTCCAACACAACAAATTTCAAAACGAGCGAGTTCTTGTTTCCTTCACATAACCTGCACGGATCAGCCTCGATAATACACATCTTCAATTTGAGCTGTAATTGCATCTACAATTATGTTCACCCCGCGAAACATAAACAGCTAGAATAATTTCATTAGCACCTAAATATAATTGGGGTCAAGTCAAAAGAAAATAACTCACGTAGAGACGGGAATGTGAAAATATCTTGCCTTAGTAGAGTGACACGCTATGAATTATAGCATATAGTTACCCTATTTGATGGCAAACTACCTTGATATTGGTTCTAAAAAAAACATTATTTACCTACTATTCACCTCTCATCTTGATTTATTGATAAAATCAAAACTATCTTTTTAAATCTCAAGAAAAGGATTTCAAATCTCAGTGTATTTCTAAACAGCTTATGTCTAGGGGTTTAGATTGAAAAGGCGAGCGCCTCTAACAACATTGGCATTGATAGACTTAACATGTTATCACATAAGAGTATAATTTCTTCCATGCATAATTGCGAGTACATGAATCATTACTCTAATGTGAAATTGACAAACAGATAGAAATAGAATGCTATGCACAAGTAAAAAACTAGAAGATTTCTAAAGTTATATAACATCGAGAGAAGCCTCGGGCAGCCGAAATGACATCAAAATCATGATTCAGTCGGTAATTCCAACTTAAGTTTAATAAATCCTCATTGGCTTCACCTAAGATTCCGTTCAATCATCAAAACAAAAAAGAAATAAAGCCCGAACAAAGAAGATAATATGTGATCGCACAAAATCGGCTCTGTGGACGAATCAGATATCAATCCCCAGATTCCTATCAAAATGCGAAGGATTTTTATTGGTCCAATCATAGCATCGTCGGTCAATGCTCTTGTTCGCTACCGTCGACGTGGCATCAGACCTTAAACAATCATACTTCATACAAAATATTCAAAATAAACATACACAATTCACTTGATCTATCAGGAAAAGACCCTCAGAGTCCCGTTTCAAATCAAACACACAGACAGCAACACGACCAAACAAACACCAGTTCTCGACCGTTGACGTCTTCCTGATCATGGGGAACCAAGAGGAAAATAAACAGTGGATGAGAAAGGATGAGCATTGGTCATATGTGTTGAAGCTGCATTGAAGTGTCATACGGCACTTCCTATCAATTTGGGTACTCTTCCTCATTGGGACCAAACGCTCATTTATTCAAATCGATTTACAAGCTTATGACAATGCTAATTTTCCAACAATAGAATTGAATTTTTTTTTAAAAAAATTACTTGACTGATGAATAGAAATCTGTTCACTAGACAAAAAGATAATATAACAAAATATTCTCAAATTCAATACATAAATAATTGGTCTACAAACCATATGAATTAAATTCATCAAATATTTAAACTAAGTTCATTCATTTGTTGTAAAATATATCTAGCTAATTCAAAAATATCACCTTCACTAGCAAATGATATCTACCGTAACATTTTGACAAAGGGTAGAGTTTTTTTTTATAAATATCAGTATATACAAATCAGATACACATCACCATTCACATGTTAACAAGGAAGGAGATGATCAATAATTTCATGAAAAAGAAATTCATATTTTCCTAATTATCAAAACATAAACGGTGACATAAACCTCTTGACTAAAGAAGCATCCCAATAGTCAAAATCAAAACAAACCCAATATATATATCACATACATACATACTGATATATATATATATATGGGGGCATCTGAATGCATAAACCAAACTAGAAAAATGGAAAATGCCAGAATCTCAGCCACCAAATTGGTATCGGCAACGTACAGCGCTGATAACACCATTCAATTAAGTGTTACAGAGACTCTAATTTGTTGCCTTTTCTAATTAAAAAATCAGCAATAGCCTTGCAATAAACAACAAAAAAATGATATAGATATATATAAATATAGGCTTATTTAGTTACAGCTTTACTTTAAAAAAACTAGTTTCTTCTCCAAAGAAAAAAAAAAGTGAATTTAACTTAAACTTCTAATTTTGAAAATCATAAGCGCAAAATAAAACTCCACTTGAAATTTATTTGGTCACAGCTTTTATGCCAAAAAAACTAGCTTTTTTCTGCCTATACAGCTTATTTAGGCAAAAGTAAAAAATACATTCAGATCCAAAAGCTGCAACCAAACAAGCCCTTAATTACCCATTTAAGAAAGATTGAATCTTTGATGAAAAGAAAAATAAGCCTCAGAGAAAAACAGAGAGATTTGTACATCACAAGTACTCAGATGGTACGGACAATACATCTAATCCATCATTGGCCCAATTCTTCCCCAAAATAAATAATTATTAATATTTCTATAAATTTGAGAAAAATAAGGAACTGATTGCACTGCGAAGGAGAGAGATGCAGATGGGGGGTTATATAGAATCATAGGAGGCGGCTATGGAGAATGAAAGGTTTAAACCCTAGTTTTCCAAATTACCATTTTGACCCTGATTTACAAGTTTTCCACCGGGGGTATTATTGATTTTTGGGTAATTATATACCTTGGCGTCGTGAATGTTATATATTCATTGAGCTTTAGCCCAAATGTTTTGAAAACAAAATTCAAATCAGCTTAAATTTCATAAATTATCCAAAAAATAACTAAAATTGAACTGAATTGGAATCGATTGTTCTAGTTTCATTTGGTTTTGGTTTGGTTCAGTTTTGGTTCTATAATTTCACAATTGATGAAAATTGGTTCAATTCTATTTCAAGCCTGAAATGATTTGAATCGATCTGTGTACATCCTATTTTCGAACGTTACAATATTACCTTTGTTCTAATGCTTTGTTCAATATTAATTATGCCAAAAAAAAAAAAAAAAGTATATTAGACCTGTCACATATAGGGATTGTTTGGTAGCATATTTTAAGAAAAATAATTTAATTTTTTTTATTTGGAAAAAAATTAAATGCATTCAACTTAAAATTTCTATATTATTTTATAAAAATGCCTGATCTCTCTCTTTTAGTTTGAGAAACTTGCATAAAATTCTCATGTGGCTTATTTATTGCTTAGAATTCCATTATACTTTTAGATTATCTGTATGAAAAATCCATTATGTCATTAACTGAAAGAGAGTGTTGTACACTTGCTTAAATGAGAGTGCCAATACACTTCACTAAAATAACAAAATAACTATTTATGTGTTAATTACAAATAAAATAAAATATAAATTAATTTTCTACAATAATCTATATTTCCTAGTACTCATGCTTCAACATAATTCCTATTACGAATAGTTGATCAGATTAGTTATATTTTCAATTTAAGTTTAAATAAATCCGTGTCAGTTTATACAAATAGATTTAAAAATGCAAAAAATAATAGAACAACTTCATGGCTCATTTATAAAAATAGATTCGTGAACAGAAAAATAAAAAAAAGAACTCTTGAATTATTATTAAATCCCAAAAAGAAGGAAAACTAAGTGAGCCGATGAAACAAAAATAGGCAGCTACTCGTTTGTTACGAACTTCATATTCATGTTTTAAAATAAAATTGTAAAAAAAAATAATTACTACCAGGAACACTTTAAATCCCATCATCATTTACTAGGTTTTAAATATCCAAAAAAACACATAGACTATCTATATAAATAAATTTCGGACGTGAAAGTTTGTTTTAATATTTAAATGTAATAAATAAAAACACAATTGGCCTTTTAATTATTTATAGAAAAATTTGAGGATGGGGTAGAAAAAAATAACAAGTATTTGATAGGTGGTTATCTACAGTATTACACAAGAATGATTAACGCTATTAGCATCTAACCGTTTCGGAGGAAAATGAGCAGATAATCCAGAATCATAGGGGAATTTTACGCAAAAAAAAAAACTATAGGGAGATTTTTGTGCAGAATTTTCAAACCACAAGTGGTTTTGTATTAAATCCCAAGTTATTTATATCATAACAAGAAGTAATGTTAATTTGAAAAACTAAACAACCACACATTGTCCAATTTTTAAACAAAAAAACTAAAAAAATAGAGCTTATAAGTTGCTATCAAATAAGCCCACAATAACGTTCATATAATTTCAACAAAATTGGATCAAATCTCGTAGATCCCAAAAATGTCATGGGGCACGTGGAATATTTGAAACCTGAAAAAGATGGGCGATTAAAATTACCATTTCACAAGAAACAAAACGAAAATGCTAAACGGGAAAATATATATGAAAATTTGTCAACCAAAATAATATATCATGTTTTCAAATTTCAGCAACAATATCTCCTCAAATTGTCAAAGAGTTCCGAATTAGCTGACCCATGCAGCATCTAAAGAAACAAAAAATAGCAGCACAGGTCTGCAACTTCTCACATTACTGACTATTCGAAAACAAAAATGGCACGATCATTAATAAAACTTAAAACTGAAACCGCAGCATCCTCCCCGAGCAAAGGTCCTTAGTTGTTGGCAGCCACCAAAGCCATGTGCTCTATCAGGTCCAAGACTCGGTTGCTGCAAAAAGAAAAGGGCTTGAATGAGTAACTAGTACTTCTTCAATTGCCACCTATAAGCAAAAGTTTGTTCGCGAAAGCAGGCTTATAGGCTATCTAATCCAATCCATCATGAAACCTAGTTGGTTCCGCTATTAGGCCAAAACATGATGGGATACTAAGAATAACTAGCTTTTGAGCTAATTAGAAGCCGTGTGCAATGAGTTATCGAAATGTTGGATCACCAGCTGGAATTTTCTTTTTCGGTGGGGTGGGAGAGAGAGAGAAAGAGAGAGAAGTTGTACCTGTAACCCCATTCGTTGTCGTACCACAAGACAAGCTTCATAAAAGAGGCACTTAGTCCGATCCCGGCCTTTGCGTCAAATATGCTTGACCTGAGATAAGACAACAAAAAATGTATAAATCAAAACAAGATGACGAGAAAGTCACAACCAAAAGATTAAAAACTACCAAAATTTGGGATCTCTCGGTTAAATTATATGAATGGCGGAGGTAATTTGTATCCCAAGCTCCAAGAATACGCAGTAGATTAAACCAAGTAAACAAAAACTCAAGACATCATAAATCATAACCCTCTGTAGAAGATTCTTTTTTGTTTAAAAATGTAATAGGTAAACCAGGTGGTAAGATGATAACATCATGACAAACACATATGTGCTAAAGTCTAAAATTTTTATCGTCAAAGAATAAGCAAGTCAACAGTGAACAAAGATTATCTAGCGAGTGACGTTTTAGAAATGATAGCATCATAGCAGAGGAGGGAAAAAGATACCTTGAGTCACCAACAAAGTCGTTTGAGACGACATCCTCATCAGCGTATCCAAGGATGCCATTCAATGGGCCCTCTGAGGCATACCTACAATGGGTCGTAATCGAAAAGTTAGCACTTCACTCCTCTCAAACCCGATTTTGTTGTGTGGACGGGTAAGTACACGTTGAGGAATGGTTTGCCATTCCTTATATTTTTTTCATCTTTAATACGTATGATTCTCATTTGCCACATTTAGAAAATAATAATAGTTACAGACATAGAAGCGGATGCAAAACCAAAACAGCAGTCAGTTGATTCATTCCCAAGAGGTCAATGGAGTATAAGAAAGCAAAACATTGGGAGACTTACTTTATCGCTGCTTTGACATCATCATAAGAAGCACTCTTCTCGAGTCGACAAGTTAAATCTACAACAGAAACATTAGCAGTAGGGACACGGAAGGCCATCCCAGTAAGTTTTCCATTAAGCTCGGGAAGAACTTTTCCAACAGCCTACAATACCCAAACAGCACAAGAATTATAAAGTTGCACAACTGAATTTTTCTTTCCTATATCTATAGACTCTATGCTGAGTCTTCGTACCTTTGCAGCACCCGTTGAACTGGGAATGATATTTTGTGAAGCTGCACGTCCTCCTCTCCAGTCCTTCATTGAGGGGCCATCTACTGTTTTTTGTGTGGCTGAAAATTGAAGGATATACACAAACTCATCAAACTGACAAAACCTTCTGAAATGCTTATGTTTGTGCAGAGATGGAGAGCGAAACAAGGAGAGTGTACGCATTCAAGTGTGTGTGTGTGAACGCATGACGCTCCTATACCTATTAAGTATGGCTTTAACTACCATATATAATCCCATGAACATCCTCCCTAGTAACCTCGTTTCAAGAGTTAGTTCCACCTATGGAGGTTTTCTGTTTTTTGGGGTAAGTTCCACCTACGGAATTGTTAAGCTTAAAGTGGTGCAAATTGAATTAAATACACTTTTTTAAGTCCATACATAACCTATGTGGGATCATTATTCTGTGCAGAGATGGAACTAGGACTTTTCTGGAGGGAAGCTAAATATGTTTGTGCACAAGGTGTAAAAGTGACGTATTTATTCACAGGGTGATGAGAATAATTTTAAAAAAGATAAAAAAAAAAAAGCTGGGGTGGCCATGGCAACCCATTGCCTTCAATCCCTGCACCCTGCGTGAGCATATGTTTGTGTGTGTAAGAGAGAGAGAGAGGCGGACCTGTGGTTGCATGAACGGTAGTCATTAGGCCTTCAAGAATGCCAAACTCCTCATGAACCACCTAAAGAAACAAATAAGGAGAAACGCAAAACACAGAAACATGCTTAAAACCCCAAACAAGGAATTTGTATAACAAGAAAGAAAACCAACCTTCGCAAGAGGAGCAAGACAATTTGTAGTGCAGCTTGCGTTGGAGACGATATCCATGCTAGGCTTGTAGGAGGTCTCATTCACACCCACCACAAACATCGGGGCATCTGCTGATGGAGCAGATATCACAACCTTCTTGGCACCACCCTGTACACTGACAGAAACTCTTAAATGAGGTGACCAAGGTATACATATACACACTATGCATATATACTTATGAACAAAAAAATGATCAGATAACTTGTAAGCAAATACAACAAATTACAACGACAAACCTTCTTGTGTAAGGCAGCCTTATCAACCGTGGTGAAAATTCCAGAAGATTCCACCACA
>MKEJ01068570.1:0-10100 GCA_001753735.1 Embelia ribes | reverse complement strand
GTGAAATCATATCATATACATACTTTATATAAATAAAAGTATACACCGATATTTGTACCGTAAATTAGGCCCAAGTTAACTTTGTTTACTTTCTAGTATAATTCACAAATATTAAAGATTTACATTCATATAGTAATCATTTAAATAAAGGGGAGAATAAAAAAGGCATACTTGTCTTAATGATCTAAGGGAGAGTGTTATAAATAGTAAAGTAGATAGATAATTGAGACATCCACCCACCTCCTAACTTAATTTCACTATGTATAAGTTAAGATATGATTCTCTTTTGCTTATATAAGCAACATTTCGGAGGCAAGAAGAAAAGACACAAAAAGAGAGAAAATAATATGGAAATAGAACCAATTTGGTCCATATTTTCAGCTTATTTTACATGTTATACCATGTTGTAATCCCTCTTTTTATATAAATAAAAATATACACTGGTATTATTCCCGTGAATTAGGCCCAAGTTAAACTTATTTTAACTTGAGGCTGAATTACATAATTCTTGGTCTCCTATTTTACTTTCCTACAAATTGTTTTATTTGTTTTCTAGCATGATTCACAAATATTAAAGATTTACAGTTATACAGTTATCATTTAAATAAGAAGGAGAGCAGAAAAGTCATACTTGTCTTAATCATTTACGAGGGGAGTCTTATAAATAGTAGAGTAGATGGATGATTGAGACATCCACCCACCTCCTCACCTAATTTCACCATGCATGAATTGAGACATGATTCTCTTTTATTTATATAAGCAACACTTTGGAGGCAAGAAGAAAAGATAGAAAAAGAGAGAAAAATGAGAGAAAATCAAGTGGGAATAGAGCCAATTTGTTTCATATTTCCAACTGATTTTATATATTGTATCATATTGTAATATCTCTTTTTATATACATAAAAGTATACATTGATATTAATCTCGTGAATTAGGTCTAAGTTAAACTTATTTTAATTTGATGTTGAATTACGTAATTCTTGATCTTCTATTTTAACTTCCTGCAGATTATTTTATTTATTTTTTAGCATAATTCACAAATATTAATTTAATCTTAATGATAATAATAAAAACTACTTCCCTTGTTGGTTTAATTACTCATGTACATGGAAGTTAGTCCACTGTAACACGGCCGAATACCTTTCTTTTTTGCCCCACTTAAAGCATGATCCCTTTTTTTTTTCTTTTGCTCAGCTATGGCCAAAACTTACTAAGGAATTTATTTTGTTTTTGTGTGTCTGTAACTCTATACCACCAGGAGTAGATTAGAAATAAAAAATCACGGGGTATATACCATCCATATTTTAATTTTCCATGGCTCATCTTCACACAAAAGTCACCCATTTATTTTTCTCAACTGTTAGAATACCCAAATTAAAAAATATAATCAGGTGGTTATGCTTGACAGTAATATAGTGAAAAACATATGGTAACCAATATTAATTTGATTCCAATGATAGCATTAACATCCAAAACTTTTGTAAAATTATTTCCCTTTTGTACTATTGTGTTTGGAAGTATTCAAACTCTCGCAGCAACAAAAACTTGGTAGCACGGTTCATGATTGATCTAGCTATCTCCTATTATGTCAATATCAATGTTGACTTTTCTATATATATATAATTTCTCATGACTTAAAACATGCCCTCCACTTCATAATTTTCTTTGTTCAGTTTCCAATGAAAACTTCTATGGTCCATCTTCATAAAACAAAAATATTTGGCTGATAAATTGAATCCGGTGCTACCCCATATATATATTTTTTTCAGAAACTCAAGATGTAAATTTTGACAAATTTATAAAATTTCCTATGGAGCCTGAAATATTGTTTCTGGTGGAAACTCGTGTTGATAATGTATTGTGAATCATGCTAGAAAATAATATGCAATAAAGTAAAATAAGAGACCAAGAATTACATGGTTCAACCTCAAATTAAAATAAGTTTAACTTGGACCTAGTTCACGGGACTAATACCGGTGTATACTTTTATTTATATGAAGAGAAAAATTATAACATGTAAAATAAAGCTGAAAATATTGACCAAATTGGCTCCATCCCCACATTATTTTCTCTTATTTCCTCCCTTCATGTGTGTACTCTTTATAAGTTTTTTTTTCTTCTCTTATGATGCATTACAAATCATATATATATATATATATATACTCATGCTCATAGCATGATTCATGCTTATAACTACATGTGAAACCATTGTGGTGGGTGAGATCTTAATCATTCACCAACCATTATTTCATAAAAGTTAAATGATTTAACTTGATTATTATAACAATATGTGTGAGCATCTTAATTATAACATTTTAGGCCCATCAAATGCTTATAACTACATGTGAAACCATTGTGGTGGGTGAGATCTTAATCATCCACCAACCATCATTTTATAACACTCAAATGATTTAACTTGATTATTATAACAATATGTGTGAGCATCTTAATTATAACATTTTAGGCCCATCAAATGCTTATAACTACATGTGAAACCATAAGGTTCTTTTTTAGTTAATCTTTCATGTGATGGCTAAGTTAAATAAAATTTAACTAAGTTATTGTAATAAGTTGAATGATTGTATTATCCAAAATTAATTTAGCCCGCTAAAAGAGTTATTCAACTGATGTATGCCAAAAATAAGATAAAATCCCATCGATTTAGTGTAATTAGACATGTTTAAAGAATTAGTCAGAAACATAAGATAATAAAGTTTGATTAACAAAATTAATCAATTTTAATAAACTGATAGTGGGACAATAAAGTGGCAACATAAATGCCAACATGTGGGTACAGATGGAAGAAGTGGGGCATGTGTCATAATCGCGATACAATAGAGCAAAGCAATTAAGAACAATTTCTTAACTGGTTTTATAAACGCATGGGAATAATAAAAAAGGACACATCAAACACATTTCCCAACACTAGTTTTATATAGAAGTAGGTGTAACTTAATTTTAAGAGTCGTCAATTGTAAGCCATCCTACTGATATAATCAAAGCGATTGAATTGAGTAATAAAAATATGTTTTGTTATTCAAATTTGTTCACTTTCGTTTACCTTTATTTGCCATTCACTATCAAGTAAAACTTGAAACTAAGGGTTGAAACCATATGTGTCTTGTTTTGAATTTTTAACAAGTAATCACAACATTCATCGAAATCAGGGGTGGACGCATGATTTTTATCAAGGGGAAAATATTTATATATTTTTAGAGCCAAATCCTTGCATGAAATAAAGTATTTATTACGATGATATATAATTGTTTATACACAAATAGTTATTAAGTTAAATAAATGAGTAACAATACTTGATTATGATTTATCAGATTAATATTGATCAATTATCGTTTTGTATAGAAAGTTAGTTAGTTAGACAATAGATCAAGAAAATATTTTTGAATATTAAATGATTTATAAAAGAATAGTGAGAGACAAAACTAATATAATTTACTAAATGATATTTTTAATGCTAGTATGACTTTGAAAAAGTATTAAATTATTTTAAATGTACAAATTTATAGCTAATAATCATATTTGATTAAGAAATTAGCTTCCATTGCAGTATCAATTCTAAATAAACTTTTTTATCCATAAAAAATGCATCTTTGAAAAAAATTACAAATTATAGAAAATCTGACAAAATAACTTGTTTGATGCCTTGGTGGACTTTGAAGAGTGGGATAGTTAGCCAAAAGTGAAAAGAGTGAAAATAACTGAAGAAAACAAAGCTGTGGAAGTTTCGAATTGCAAGCGTGATGAACAATTATCTGAAGTCCAACAATAAGAACAAGATAACATTTTGGGTGGAAAATGTAACTGGTATATTCGTTGGAATCAAGGAGGCGGAAGGCGGGACATTTGCCCCCTAACCTATACACATATCCCGCCCGTGATCGAAGTGATTTGGTTCAAATAAAAGATTTTCTTAGATCATGTACTTTAGCTCACAGTACTTTGTTTATTTGTAACTCCTATATTGTTACTCCTATATTGTTACTTGATGGAAAAATTGACGGTGCTAATGTTGGGACTAACTATGCATATCTCTGAAGTCAAAGGACCCCTAGTTGTAAAGTAAAGGGATAAAATAGAACTAACCTGAAAGTTTGAGACTAAAAATGTAATTTTCCCAAGTACGTCCTCAAAACCAATTTTTTTTTCGTTTTCCTCTCCCTATCGAACAGATAAAATCTCTCTCTCTCTCTCTCTCTGTAACATTTGAAATCCCGCCATTGGCAAAAATCCCCAATTGGATCCTATTGTAGATTTCTAGGGTTTTCACCAATTCTAAAATTAAGTTTCTAAAAAATAGAGAACAATGAATACAGGGGACCTGCACAAAGTATGGGAAATCAAAGCCCTAAAGAAGAAGCCAGGGGAAGAAGACGCGAGGAAGATTCTAGAAAAGATAGCGAAGCAGGTGCAGCCTATTATGCGCAACCACAAATGGAGGGTTAAACTTCTCTCTGAGTTTTGGTTTGTTTTTCATTTGACCACAGCTTCATTTTTTTTTAAGGAGTATTTAGACTTTAGAGCATTTATAAAAGTCTTTTTTTATTATTTAATTTCTAAATTTGGCTTCAAACAGATGTTTCTGCTGCAGAAATCAATGATTTCACAAATGTACCACACAAGGGTTTCTAAATAATTTGTTATAATAATTTAATTGGAATATATGTGAATTATATAATAAAATATAAAAGTACATTTTCATATACTCTTAACTAGAATTTTTTAGCATATCGTAAAAAGATTGTTTTTTAATAGGAGAAATTGTGAATTGTAGATTTCCCATCCAGAAATCTTCCATGGGCTTCATGGAATTTTTTCTAGAATATAGAAAGACTTTTGATTAACATTTATGTCTTCTGATTTCTTATTTGAGAAATCATGCCTATAGAAAGACTGTTGTTAATGCTCTTAGATACTCATAATTAAGCAAAAGTATGTCCTTGTTTGGTTGCATTTTATAATATTTAGCGTATACCTTTTATATGGTGAAAGAGTACAAATTTAGTGATTCTTTTGAGTATTTTATATTCTTATGCTAAATGTGAAAAAAAGATTATGCTCATTTTAGGCTAGAATTCTGTAAACTAGGTGAAATGTTATACCTATTTAAGAACAGTACGATCAAGATAGTTCAAAAAGTATAGTTTTTTTTTCTTGATAGTATGAATAAATATACTTTTCAGGTTTACCAACAAACTATAACACCCTTACTTTTATACTTTTATATTATCATGGAAGAGAAGTAGCTACCAACACATAAAGTCTGTAACTATATGCAGACTATGTATAGCCTTTGGATCAAAATGTTAAGGATCCAATGGCTCAAAATGTATAGGTTACAACCCGTGGATTAAAAATATGCAGATTTTATGGCTAGAATAGAGCCTGCGTATAGCTACAGACATATGAGTCTGTAGCCACACGTGGTCCTTTTATTATACCTAGAAGTCGAAAGTATCACCTACTGCATACTTTCTT
The DNA here is from genome assembly GCA_001753735.1 of Embelia ribes. Classification (NCBI taxonomy): domain Eukaryota; kingdom Viridiplantae; phylum Streptophyta; class Magnoliopsida; order Ericales; family Primulaceae; genus Embelia; species Embelia ribes. The sequence goes on along the minus strand of MKEJ01068570.1, from coordinate 4,607 downwards.
TTATTAAAATGTAGAAAATACTACTTTTGAAAACTATTGATTTGATGATTTTTCAAGATTTTTTTTTTCTAATTTACACTTCTACAATTACAGGCTGTGCTATCTTCTATTGGTTTGATTTAGCCGACCCCAAATTCTTGGGATTAAGGCTTGGTTGATTGTTGTCGTATCGACCACTTTTCACCACTCCCAACTTAATATAATATCATTTTCCTCTTTCTACCAAACACAAATATTTTTTTTCTTGCAATTTTTACTTAAAAGTATACATTTTTTTTTTCAACAAAAAAGTAACCGGACTAGTCTATGTATTGTCCAAAACTAAAACTTGCAAAGAAAAATAAAAAAGTTGGCAAAAGGGTATGAACTGGTTAATGTAAATTTGATTTGATTCGTTCCATTTGGTTAAACATTATTAGAAAGCTAGAACCTGCCTGACTTCACTTCATATTGAGCCAAGCATCAGTTATAATGTCTTCAATCTAGGTTGTTGTGAGACTTGAACTCATGGCTTCTGCCTATTTTTGATATCCTACCAATTTTTTCAAGATATTAGATAGAGGGTTCAATAGCAATTCTTGTAAAGTACGTCTTTCAAAGATGTGATTACTTGCAAAAGGTGACTTAATATAGTTTATGGAATTATGCCAAAACCGAAAAGGGCAAAGGTGCATATGAGGCATTCTTATCAAGTTTAATTTGTTGTTTTCAAACAAGAACTCATACGCTTGTTATGCTGTCTCTGAAGAAATAACTTGAGTTTGATCATCCTTTTGATAGAACAAGTGATATAGGCACAAATATGGTGGGGGGCTTATTACTAGTGTTGAACTGATGTGACTGCACTATGACTGGAACCATTTCACAGACAGTACTACAGACATAGGTGTTGTGTTTTCAAATTTTATGGGATACTTGTTGCTTATCTGTAGATATTTATCTTGCACAATATTATTTAATGTCGATGAAAAATACCAAATATCGAGTGAAACTTTGTATTATAAAGTGGTAAACTGTTTATTAGATTTGGTCTTGGGGTTTATCTCTGGCATTTTCTGCTTTTATTTAGCAAGATCTATTTCTCCCTTTATTTACCACCACATTTCCCCTTGGCAAGTATTAGTGAACCAATGACTTGTAGTGATGTTAATTAGTTCTACTTTTCCAAGCCAAGAAATTCGAAAAAATGTGTAGCACTGAAATGTATTGGTTCTGTAGTTTTAACGAAGTGCTCAACAGAATGTCAACATTGCAATAAAGTGATGATATTACATAAAAGAGGTTCCATGTTGTGATACTGGAAAGAGTTTGAACTCACCTAAATTTAATGAACGGTTTTAATGATTAAGTTGATTTCGTTGTATTATACTGAGAAGTAAACAAATGAAATTATTCTGGAAAGAGTTTGAACTCACCTAAATTTAATGAACGGTTTTAATGATTAAGTTTATTTCATTGTATTATACTGAGAAGGAAGCAAATGAAATTAACTTTGCAGTCCGACCAATCCATCTCTCCTGGGGTTGAATGTAGGAGGTGGTGTGCACGTGAAGCTGAGGCTTAGGAGGCATAACAGTGATTGGGACTTTATCCCGTATGATCAAGTTTTAGATACGATGCTACATGAGCTTTGCCACAATGCTCATGGTCCACACAATGCCAGCTTTTACCAGCTCTGGGATGAACTTAGAAAGGCATGTTCTCATTATGTTTTCAATACAATATTTACATTCATTTTTGGTTATTGTCTCGCTTGCTATATTCATTTCCTGCAAGAGTTTTGTTTTCTTTTATCTTCTTTACTTTTATTTGAGCTATTTCCCCTGGAAGTTGTACGAGGGCTTTGACTATTTGAAGAAAAAGTGTTTACAGCGTCTTTAAGAAATTCAGTAAATGGTTTGACTAGTCATGTCTCATATAGGAATGCGAGGACTTGATGAACAAGGGCATTACTGGGAGTGGAGAGGGATTTGATCTTCCGGGAAGGCGTTTGGGTGGTTTCTCACGCCAACCTCCTGTTTCATCTCTCCGCAAAACGGCCCTAGCTGCTGCTGAAAAGAGATCGCGCTTGGGATCTCTCCTACCATCCGGTCCAAATCGCATAGGTGGCGATAGCTCAATAATGAGTGCACTCAGTCCAATCCAAGCTGCTGCAATGGCAGCTGAGAGGAGATTACAGGATGATATATGGTGTGGCTCTCAGCATTCTGAAGTTTTAGAGGAATCGGAAAGTAGTTCCAATTTAACATCAGACAAAGATTCATTTCCAAAATCCACTATTGGTTCGAAAAAATCCAATTTTGTGGATTTAAGTGCTTCTTCTTCGGTACCTGGGCTCAACCATGATTCCTTATCTCGAAAGAGAATTCGTGAGACAGATGAATCATTGTTTAACGGTTATCCGAAATCTGGTATTGTTGATTTATCTAGAGATGCTTCCTCTTCTAGATCCTCACCCAGTACTGAAAAATCGTCCATGTGGGAGTGTGAAACTTGCACCTTATTGAATCCTGTAAGCAAAGTAGACTTTGCCTCAATCAGTTAAAACCTTTCTTTACCTCAGTTATGTCTTGTATGTTCAGCAACTGTTGTTTCTGGGGTGCGTCTTATTGTCTTCTGTCTTAGAAAAAACACTAATTAATGTTTTATTTTGTGATGCTGGTGGATTATTGCAGCCTTTGGCTCCCATATGCGAGCTTTGCAGCACCCAAAAACCGAAAGAAGCTGAAACCAAGTACAATTTATGGTCCTGTAAATTCTGCACTTTAGAAAATAGCATAAAGCTTGATAGATGTTCGGCTTGTGATCAGTGGAGATATTCGCATGGGCCGCCTATGTCTAGCTCTGCACCCAGTTTCGGCACTTGAGGTACTTCAGGAATTTTCAAAAGTCCTTGTGTATTTTGTTGCTGCAACTTTATTTTGTTAGTCTATAACCGCTAAGAACAGTACAGGTGCAAACACGCACCATGTTTGTTGGTGTGTCCTGCGGCGGCTGGTATAAATATGCCCCATTGTCAGCCGGTAACTCTACCTCTTTGTTGATATTAATTATCCAGCTGTTATCGCCACTTGATCATTTTGGGACAACCGTACCAATTTGTTTTGGCACGGATTAACGTTGTTAATATAATTTTTGGCCATTTATATTATTTACGATTTCGTTTGCCCATCTATTATTCATGTGAGCTGTATTTCATTATTATTGTTCTTGCTAAAGAAAGAAGCTAGATAGTGAACGACAAGGGTTGTGATATTTTTGCTGAAATTTGAAGTTCCTTAAGTAAGATAATAGGAAGATTACCAGCTTAGAACGTGCTTGTATTGATTATTATCATCAATTTATATTAAACATGCACTAGTAACTTGAGGTACTCCTAAGCAATCTTCATTCTTATACTGTAGTTTTCCCTTTCAGCCTGTGGAATTTGGCAAAGCTGACATGGCCACCTGATATTTTATGATTTGGACATGATATTAAAAACTTAATTTTCTTGTGTCAATGAGAACTATTTTCTTAACTCGTGGTTGAGCTTTGTTTAGTTACTACTTGATCAATAAGGATTTGATAGTTTTGATTTTCAAGTCTAGTTTTTCAGCTTAAAGCTACTTGTGCTATAGGATGCTCACTCAAGGAGCCTAAAAAAGTTACTGATATATATATATATATATATATATATATATATGAGAGATTTATAGAGAGAGAACGAGAGGAAGAGAGAGACAAGGTCGGCTTGGTTGAGCTTATATGTGTGTGAAGATCACGCACTATTCTTGTCCTCCACATCTTCGATGTCATAATTAGTTTGTAAATTTCACGAAAAGTTACTGTGTTTTGTAATCTCTGGAATTAAAAATGAAATGGGCTATAAAAGTTAGAAAACATACCAGGCCTAAAATAATTAGTAAATTTCTAAAATTAGATATTTAGGTGAAGGATTATAGAGAGTTTCTAAAATTAGAGATTATTCTAGAAAGTGTTTTGCAAAATAAATATCTATATATTCTTAATAGAAGATTTTAAAGAGTCAATGTGAACTATTAGATAAAGTGAATAATCAATTTCCATTGTGGACGTTGAGTAGTATAAATGGATGTCTCTTGTATCATTTGTAAGATAAGCCAAAAATAATTTCAAGTAATGAAACACGAAATTCTGTTTAGTTTAATACTCTCATCTTCTAGTGCTTAAGGAGTTAAATATCATTTTCCTAAATAGCCTTTACCCATTATTAATTTTATATAGTAACTTCTTTAACTAATAAAACACTTCAAAACTTTTTTCCGAGTTTTTACTAGTTTTAAGCTTTCTATTTTGGTTTTAACGTGGCTATTCAATACCTTATCATTCCACAGTCAGTCTTTACTCCTTATCATTCCACACTCAGTCTTTACTCCGGAAACTATGTAAAGGAACCGAGGTCTACAATACCTTTTTTCAAATGAAAGTCCAAATAAATCCCTTAAATTAAGCTGAATAAATTTTTTCTAAGAAAACAATACAATCATATAGTATTTTACGCAATTAAGTAAGCTTTCACGAAAAAGGGAAATTCTTACCACCTTCTCGTCTTTGCTCTACCACCAAACCTAACCCTAAAACCTTAG
>MKEJ01068566.1:0-13313 GCA_001753735.1 Embelia ribes | reverse complement strand
AGTCTGAATCGTCTACTCAGATTGTCCATCCATCTGTGGATGAAATATTGTACTCATCGAAAGGTAAGTCTACAAAGCCTTCTAGAGACTCGACCAAAATTGTGAAACAAAATGAGGATCTCAATCTAACACAATTGATACTGGAGCCTCGTAAAAATGAATAATCTCATTAATGTATATTTGACAAAACTTTTCAACTAAGTCGGTAGTATGCATCGGAATAAAGTGAGCAAACTATGTCAAACGGTCTATAATTACCCATATCGCATTACACTCTCTTCTCGACTTCAGGAACTCTACTACGAAATCCATCATAATCCATTCCCACTTCCACTCTGGAATGGGCAACAACTGCAATAACCCACTAGGATGCTTATGGTCATCCTTTAATTACTGACACATCAAATATCGTGAAATAAATTCTACTACTTCCTTTTTCATACTGGGCCACTAAAAATGATGAGACACGTCATGATATATCTTCATGCCACCCGGATGAACTGCTAAATGAGAATAATGATATTCCCAGATAACCTCATCCCAAATCAAATTAGGCACATACAAACAGCGTTGGAATCTCAATCCGCTATCTTCATTAATGGTCCATCTATCAAGATAATGCTAGGAAAGAACATGAATACGATAAGTATAGAATTCGTCATCTATCTTTTGTGCTTCTACTATACAAGTGATTAAGGTTGGCTAGGCCTCAATTATAAATAACGTCGCATTTCGTCCCTCTACTTCTACCACTTCCAAATCGAACTTATTCAACACGCTTAACATTTTTTGCTCATTCATGGCAAGAAAAGTAAGAGTACACCGAGTCTTACAACTTAATACATCGGCTACCACATTAGCCTTCCCCGGATGATACTCTAGATTAAAATTGTATTGATCTAAGTACTCCATCTACCTTCTTTGACGCATGGTCAAATCACTTTGGGTAAAGATGTACTTCAAGTTTTTATGGTCGGGGAAAACTTTGAATCACTCACCATAAAGATAGTGTGCCAATACTTCAATGCGAACACTACCATACCAAGTTCAAGATCATGCATAGTATAATTCTTCTTATGAATTTTCAACTGCCTAGATGCATAGGCCACTACCTTCCCAATTTGCATCAGCACACATCCCATACATTCCTTCGATGCTTCATAATATACGGTATACCCAATACCATGCTCTGGAATAATTAATATTGGAGCCGAAATCAATAAAGGAGGCATTGTTTTGAGGTAAGTTTATCTTTACTCTCATTCGTTTATTATTTCTCAATTTTTGTGCCCTTATTGCACATTAAAATAAAATTAACTTTCTTATTCTTTATCTCGAGGTGATCATTTTCTTCTATAGGTGCGTGATGATCCACGTTCGTTTACTAGATCAATTAAGCGAGTTCAAGTGGTGAGATTTTGGGGCTTTTTGACGTGGAATTTCATGGCGACTTATAAGTGCATAATAAGTACGAGTAATCTATAAAATAGCAATATAAATGTGAGTTTATGTGTGTACCTTAACTTGTAAATTTTATTTTGGTTTGTGGAGTTGTTTTTGTGTTGAATTGTTAAATTCTTCTATTGTTATATTAATGTGAAATATGAGGTGTGTGTGTGGACATAAATATCATTATCATGATTATAGTGTGGAGTTTAAAAATGTGATAATGTGAAGAATTTGAAAGGTGTTTTTTTGTAACTATGTGAAGCTAAAAATGAATCAAAAGTCGAGTTTTGATAAAAATTTGTCAAGGAATTTCTAAAGTAATACTTTTTATGTGGAGAAAATGTGATAGCAAAGTCTGTGGTGTTTTGATGCATTGAAATTGTAAAGTAAAGGGGATGCCTTGTTGCGAGTATGTGAAGTAAAGGCGATGTTTTTTTGCGAAGTTGCTAAATACCCATTGATTAAAAATGCGAATTTTTAAGGTGAAGTTTTCAAAAACAATTGCACGAGTTGCATTCTTTGGGTTGAGTTATTTTATATTTCTTTTTGGGATAAGTGCCCACTTTTGTGTGGAAAGAAACTAAACTAAAAGAGAAGGCTCGACGTCTTACTGTGGAAGTCGAAAAATCTGCGCAAGGATCACCATTGATTGGCGTCACTGAGAGGGAGACGGGTCAATGAAGGTTTTGATTGGCATCACCGAGAGGGAGGAGGATCAAAGCAAAGGGTCTATGAAGTAACCCTTTTTTTTAAAAAGTTTGTTGGTAGTTGTGTTGGGGGTGGCAATGTATTGCATTTATGTCTATCTTGTACATTTATATTTACACTTGAGCGTGCTATTTAATAGGCTAACTCATGCATTTACTTTTGAATGTTCTTGTTATATTTGTGATGTAGGTCTGCAGGCGTGTGATGGCCTTCTTTGAAGTGCTCGGATGGCCATATGTATATATTTTTGGAGCTATAGCATGTAGATTTATTTTTATGTTGTAGCCTCTTTTTATTGTTGATATATTTGATATTAGGTTTAGTGTAGTTGTTGTTGTAGTACTTTTCTTATATTACATTTTGTTGTTGTAACCTCGTAATCTACTTGTATTTGGGTTAGAACAAAAGTGTAATATGTATATTGTTGACAAGTATGTCGCTTGCTACTACATAGTAAACAAGATATTTACTTTTATTGATATCTATTATCTAAACTGCAAACAGACTATCGTATATTTATTTTTTGTGCGCTTTAATGTGAATGCTGTAAACGAAATATGATAGTTTTTGGCGATATAGCGATACTTTCCTTTTCTTTTATTTTTTTAAAAAACTATATATTTTTTTCATTTTTTTAAAAAAAGACAAACACTCACATTTTTCTGGGTATTCAAGATTTGAGGCATGACATAACTAGTCATCTTGGATTACCGAGTTCTAGGCTGATGCCTTACTTCTATTTCCAGTTATCGGACCATGCAAAAAACCTCATTTCGTACCATGCATAAGAGTTACATATAGATGGGAATTTGCAATTAAAGACCATTAATGAAGTGTTAATTTTAATTTTTTTATGACATTTTGTAATGCAAAGACATGACCCAGCATTATAAAAATTCACATCTAGATGTGAGATATTAATTTATAAGTACCTTACAAGTGACAGGTAGTCCCTTACCAAAATCTTCAAACAGCTTCCTAAAAATGTATGATTAGGATTACAGTTTTAGGACGTCCTCATTTAACTTAATAGTTAATCATTCTTTGTTTCCGTTATTATCACACTCTATTTGTTTTAATTGATCAAATTCTATTGAGTCTTACTCATAATGATGAATTTCAAAGAAAAAATCTAGTTTCTGAAATGAATGAACAACCGAGAGCAAATTAATTACGAAAATTAGTAGCATTGCTAAAGAGTATCTATCGAGTTTAGCAAGGAGGAGGATTACCCTTGCTCAATATCACACAATCTCACTTGTTTAACTAAGATCTCATGAAAAATTCGCTTCACTCAGCTTATCCGTATCCACTTCATGTGTAAGCCTTGGAAATTTATTAGAAATTATATTTCTGTGTGAGCCATGCGAGAGCCGCCCTTGAGGTGCTCGGACGTTCACATGTGTAGATATTTTTGAAGTTATAGACTTATGTAGTTATATTTTGTGGAGCAACCATTTTATGTTATCATGTTATATCTCATTTGGTTTATGTTATCATGTTATATCTTATTTGGGCCCAGTATATTGGTGTAGTTGTATTACATTTTGTTGTCACCTTAAATGGCATTTATGTAGTATTATGTTACTTAGGTTAGAACAAATTGTAATATGAATTATGTTGATCAAGTATGTGGCTTATTATTATTATTTTTTTAATATAAATAAGGCGTTTACTTTGTGTTATTGATTTTAATAACTGCAGACAGACTATATGTATATTTTTTCTACCCTATTGTGGCAGGCTATACGTATAAATTTTGTTGCGTACTCTAACATGATTGCTATAGTAGAGTTATAGTGAGAATTTGACGATATATAGCGATATTTCCCCTTTCTATTCCTTTTCTTTAAAACTAATTTTTTTCTTTTCTTTTAAAAGAAAAAACACTCAACACTCTGGTTATTGGGATTTGGGCATGACATACCACGTGATAATATTTATTCTATGCCCGAGATATGAACATAGCCAGATTTTAGTTTCAAATCCAGACGTATACTTGTACCATCAAAAAGCTGTAAATGAAAGGAAAAAGAGAGGCAAGATGACCTCTCAATTTTCAGTACTTTTTAACCCAAAATCTTTTATCTTGTTCGCAATTACGACTAGGTTCAAAATTTAAAGCTTTTCCGAAGGGAATTTTTCGTTTTCGTGAGAGAATAATTTCACATTGTAAGACATCATTTAGACACAACAAGATGCTATAAATAACAGGTGTGGCAAGGTTCATAATGCCATAGAAAAAAATAAGATCGAACCGAGTGTTCATCACGTGTTGTCTAGAGTTCCCATCAACACTCCGCTAGGGTAGAAACTTCTAATACATCTATTGCCTTCTCGGAATGGAATTTTTTTCCTTTGTAAGAGAATAATTTTGCATTTTAAGACATAATTTAAAGACATAACGACTCTATAAATAACAGGTGTGGCAAGCTTCGCAAGGCATAGAAAAAATAAGATTTGAAAAGGGTATTCATCATGTGTTCTCTAGAGTTCTCCTAAACACTTCATTAGGGTAGAAACTTCTAATACATCTATTGAAGTGTTTGGGGAGACTCCGGCTCTCATTTGATTCCAATACCAAATGGTAACAAAATAAGTTGTAGTAATTTTTAAGTTAATTTTTTTTTTTGTATTTTGATTTAAAATTTGAACAATATTTGATTGTTTAATTATTATATTAATATATTTTTTTCTTATTTTGGCACAAAAAATTAAAAGCTTTAAGCTGGATGTCTTTAATTTTATCGTAGACTGAAAAAAATTATGTTTTTACATAAAATCTCCAACCAAATAAACCCTAATTACGTGTTTTATTTACATTTCCTCTTGCCAATTACTTAATACAATCGTAGGCTTGTTGATTTTTTATTCTTCTTATTCCCTTATTATTTTATATAATTTTCCATAGCTGCAATCCATGGGTTCTCGAAAACAAGTGAAACAGCAATACCACTTAGAAAGGACGGTTTCAACTGAGGAAAACATAACGAAAAATAAAAGAAAAAGAAGGATGGACTTTATATGTGTTTTATTTTGGTCATCATGCTAAAATTTATTTTTCTTCTTGCCTCTTTGAATCCGATCAATTAAATAGTAATCCCACCAAATATCTCTTCATCCCAATCAAGAAACTTGTCAATTTTAAAATCTGCAATAGTCTTGTAAGTATAATTTTTTTTTTTATTTTTATTTTCAAAAGTACATTTATGTGCTAAATGCTGTTCAATTTTTAAGATAAACAAAAAATTTAAAAAATTAGAGCTTGTAAGTTACAACCAAACAAACAAGCCATAAGAGCCAAAAACAGTTTAAATTTTGTTGGAGAATCTTTAATTACAGAGCATTTGTATGACTTTACATTCTATATAAAAGGGATATCTACTAGTTCCTTTATTTTCATGCCCACGGGGAGCAGACTTAGGCTATCGGATGCGTAACCTTTTTGATATTTTTTGTATAGGCCATTTTAGAGGGAAATGATGTACTTATTCTTATCTGGGCCTTCGAATATGTACAACTTTATTTTGGCTTGGGAAAATACTTTACTTGATCGCGTATGAATGAGCAATTTTTTTCTTTTTAACTATAATGTATATTGGGACATACGGATTGCTGTAACTTAAGGAATATTGTATATGATATCAAGTTTTGTAGGATTATATTTTGGAGAGGATTGGGGTAGAAATGTTGTATTTTGGATTTATCTATTTCATTATTTCCTTATTATATTACTTTATTATCTCACATTCTCAGGTAAGCGGGAATTCAGGGCATGACACCCACTCTACCACCCCTTCCGCCAATGTTCATTCCCCTTCCTTTTCGTTGACCACCACCGCGATTTCAATGTCCTCGCACCATCGTTTAACTTCACATCACAATGAAAGAGGAAGAAAAGAGTCAATCTCATAATGTCATGATAGTATCAATGCAAAACTATCATACATTAATCATGCAAATCAAGTTAATGCTATGCAAGCAAACTCAATGCATTCTACGAATTACTATGCCTGTGACCCAACCAAAACTCCTACCTACAAGCTACCATGGTTTATATAACCTTATTAGCTCTGATACCAATATATCATGCGCAAAAATCCAAGAACCCTAGGGACGCAAGTAAAAAGAATAGAAAAGGGAAAAAGAAAAAGAAAAGAAAGAGAAGAAGGAAAAAGGAAAAGAAAATAAAAATATAACAATACATCTACACCATTCTTTCCACGCAACTAATTACCATTGTAGGATGATATTACACATATAATTACAACATTCGCATCCAGATAATATACATATAGCTTGTTTACAATATATATATATATATATATATATATATATATATATAAAACAACACCAATACAATAATGAAAAGAAAAGCCATCACCAACTATAACTAAACAATAATTGAAATACATATTAAACTGCCTTGTTTACTTCTAACATTTCAAGCTAAATTCTTGAAAAAAAATAAATAAGAAAGAAGATATAGATATGTTCTCCATCCCGAATACGAGTACGATAACATATCTAGGCCTTCATACAACATGACTACAAAATACAATATTGCACACCAACTACAAAATACAATATTAATGCAGAAAATACATCTATGCTTTGCTGTCACCAACACTTGCCATGACACTAAAAGTATATACAATAAAAAACAATGCATCTAAAGATTCTCAATGCCTACCTCCGCATCTACAAAATAAGATATACAAGAAAATAGTATAAAAGTAATATGGTTAGATGATCAACTCTACGATAAAAATGAGACTACACTATGTGTATGACATGAGTAACGTGCTTTAACATATAAAGAAATATATCTTGAATGCTATGAAATATGAATGCAATGCTCGCCAACCCCATGACACAACTAAGCAACTACACCAACGCACAACACCTAAAAAGTTGGGACTTGTAATGTCCCAGAAATTACGAGTAAATTTTTCACAAATTTTAATAATATTGTTAACTGCTTGAAACAATATTAGTCATTTTCGTTCATTGTGATATAGATGTTGAACATCATTTGTAGGCATTGTATATCTTTCGTAGCCATTAAAATACATTTGAAGTTATTTTAATCTTGTTGTCGATGGTTCCCATGGGTAGTCGTATTTTGTCATGTAAATCGAGTTTCAAGCACTCAAATGCTATTCTGAAAGTTGTTTGACACTTCCATTAGTGCCTATGAGTGATTCTAAATATTTTTTGGAAATTTTTGGCTCAAGGTGTTTAGACTCAAAATTCCAGTGGCTTTGATTGATCCAAGTAGCTTATTGGATTGATCTAAAGTTGAAGTTGGATCGATCCAATAGATATCAGATTTTAAGTTGTTGACTTTGCTACTTCTTCCCATTTATCAAAGAGGGAGAGAGAAAGGAGAAAATGGGGATTTCAATTTCTTGGCTCGGGGTCATCTAGCTCGAGAGCTCATCCAAGTTCAAAAAGTTTATTTTTAGAATCGTTGGCTCGGGGAGATCATTTTGGTGTAAGTTTTTCTTTCTCCCGAATTCATTTATTTGTCCTCGATTTTCGTGCCTTTTGGGTACGTTGAAATAAATTGATTTTTCTTACTCCTTATCTCGTATAGATCATTTTTATATGTAAGTGTAGTACAATCCAAGTTCCTTTGCAAGATCATTTCGGGGGCTAAAGTTTTGGTGTTTACGGGGCGATATCATCTAGAATTGCTCATCATTTGACCTCAAGTCTTCCACACCTTCTTATTTCCATTACGAGGCATATGTATTGATGTAAATATCGTTAATTTCTACTCTTGTAGAAATTTTCTCGATTTTCGTATCGAGTTACATTGAAATAAATTATTCGAATTTATTTCTTATGTTTCATAGATGACTTATTTGTATAGGTTCATCTCAATTAGTATGGTGTAAAGAGCTCGTTCGGAGGAGCTAAGAAAGGGCGAGTTGGTGTGGCATTGGCTTAGATGTTCAGAGGCATCATATTAAGGTATGGACAGAAACGAACAATAATTTAAGTTTGAATGCATATGCATAGATAGGATGTACATTCACGTTTAAGCTTTAAGTGTAATGTTCATTTACGTATGGATTACGCTTTCCCCAAATGCCTTACGTTTATTACATTAAACGCGGTGTCAAAATATGCATAAGATGATAAGTATACATTTTGTCGTATAATAAGCAATGTAGGTCACCTAAGTCGTGACATAATTTTATGTAAGAATTTAAGAGATGGATGTAAGTATTCGGAGGATGTATGCAAGTACTCAAAAGGGCGTATCCTAGTACGCGAGGTTTTATGTTATAAGTAAATAAGGTTACGTTATGTCGTGACATATATGTAGGATGTTTTGCAATATAAGTAAGCGTGTAAGTAAGTATTGTAAATGTAAGTAAGTGAAGATGTATAAGTTGGTTACGTATGATTAAGTATCAAAAGCGTGTAATATATGAGTATTCGTAGCATGTTTATTGATCAGGCATAAAGAAGCTTACACGTTGATTATGCTTAGATTGGTTGTTATACTCGTACATTTTGTTGTATGTTATAAGAAAGAGTAGGTCATGTTTTGTCGTGACAATTATGTAAGTAAGTATGTTACCTATTTATGTCATGTTTTGTTGTGACATATATGTTAAGTAAGACGTATGCTGTAGCATGATCATAAGGCATTGGGCGAAGCATTCATGTTCATAAACATGACACGAACATAAAAATTCATGTTACATACATAAGTATTCATGTTATATTCATAAGCATTCATGCTACAATTATATGAATATGAGAATAAGTACCCAGGATAATACGAAACTCCCAAATCATTTTAAGAAAAAAGGGTATAAGGAATCCCCTCCCTCTCTCCCTATTTTTAAGAAAATGCGATATTTTAAGAAAGAAAAAATCCATGTTTTTCGTTATCGTTATGTCGTGGGGTAGCCATAGTTTACACTATCGTTTTATCATAGCGTAACCTATGATTTCGTTATCGTTTTGTCATTATGGGTCATAGAAGGACATTTAGTTGCCATAGACATTACCTCATCTTGGGTATAAGGAACACCCTATATGCATTCCATAAGAAGAAGGGCATAAGAAACACCTATATTTATTTTTAAGAAAAGCAAAGGGATAAGTCCCAATATTCTTTTTAAATGAAAACAAGGTAAGTCTCATATGCATAAGTGCATTGGTTCGTAGTCGTCGTGAACGATATAAGTCTTGTATGCATAAGTGCATTGGTTCGTAGCTGTAGTGAACTAGATGAGTCTCGTATGCATTAGTACATTGGTTCATAGATGGTATGGTCGAGATAAGTCTCATATATATGTATGTGTGTGTGTGTGTGTTTCCTTTATAAATAGTTGGCATAAATGAGTTATGTTCCCGAATACGGATATTACTTTGTAGGTAATGGATGAACGAATACACCTTTACTTATGTGATTATTTATATAAAATGATTATATTTATTTTACATTTTTACATACATATTATTTACCGCTTACCATCAGATTTATTATATTGTTGATTTCTAATCTATGCATTTTCTTTTCCTTTTGTACACTGGTATTAAACTATTTTATAGGTCTAAAGTTTGGCTCAAGACATAACTGATAGGCTATGAAGTTGCTTATGCATATATACTTTTGTAGCTACGGGCTAGTTGTACATATTTATATCAGACTATGATGATGTATTATGTTGTATTTTGTAGCATACTCTGATTTAGCGTTGGCATTGTACGAAAGAATAGGTTTGTTCTGGCTCTTGTACATGAGGTGAATAACATACTTATACCTTCCTTCTTATTATTTTGGCAACTCTACAGCTTGATTTTATATATGTACATGGGGGGTTCACTGTTATTCGTAAGTGGAGCTGTATGATTTTGTATATACAGGTTTTGTAGATGGTATTCATGAGCCATATTTTGTATATTATAGTAGGATGATTTGTAGCAGGGAAATAGGTTGTAATAGTTATTATATTTTTTTTCTTTTATTCTCACATCCCTGGGTCACGAATTTCTGGGCATGTAAGAACCCAAGGGGGAACCTTGGAAACTTGACATAAGGGATCATATTGATTTTTGGCCGAACTAGTATGAAAATCGTATCGTGTTCTTCTTTCTCTTAATTTTTAATTTTCACACTTATAATTACTAGATTAATATTGCATAAGTTTTCAAAATAAAAACTCGAGGGGAATTATTATTTTTAACAAAGTAATTTTATATTGAAAAACCAAATCACCCTAACAAGTGGTAGCAGAGTAAGGATTTTTAAAAATATTTTGGACTGACATCCTAGAAGCTCGATCTAATGGCAAACGTTTCTAACATAATAGAAGGATACTCCATTACGAAACTACCATTTTTTAATGGAACAAATTACACATATTGGAAAGCGCATATGCAAATATTTTTAAAAGTTTTTGATGTAGAAACTTTTAAAAGTATCACTTATGGATATGAAATTCCTATGAAAGAAAACGACGAAAAGTTAATATTTTAAAAGAACTTACAAATTTTACAAATGGAAGGCTAACGCCAAAGTAATGAACACTTTGATTTGGTAATAGATGCAACCAAATATAAAAATATTTCAGCACTTTCTACCGCAAAAGAAATAGTGGATAAATAACAAATTATCTATGAAGGTAAAAGTCAAGTAAAGAAATGCGCATAAACCTTCCTCTATACAATTATGAATTATTTCAAATGAAGGAATTTGACACCGTATCCAAAATACATGCACAATTTACAACTCTATTAATAATATAATTGTTTTGGGTAAAGTATTTTCTAATAAGGATAAGGTTATGAAGATCTTGAGATGTCTACCCCGAATATGGTGTGACAAGTTGTAATGTTCCAGAAATTCTGAGTAAATTTTTTACATTTAGTGTTGATACGACGTATGGCTTTTGTACATTTCATATGGTGGCATATATATATATATATATGTGATCCTATGTATTGTATGTAATGTATTGTAAATTCATAAATGTAGTTTATGTTTATATATTGCATTAAACTAAATGAGGCATATAGCGTAGCATAATGTGTGGATTTTATATGTTTAGTGTATTTTGTGTGTTAAGTGTGGAAGCATGCATAAGTGTATGTGTGTATCTGTGGAGGAGCTGTATGTGTATGTGGGGAGTATATGTGTAGTTATTTTAGTGGTGGATTAAGTTTATGTATAAGTATGTTGTATGTATGCATGTTGTATATGTATAAAGTTGGTGTTGACAGTTAACATTAGTGGCAGGAAAATAGAGTGTCCGATGGTTTGTCTATTATTGGAGAGGCATTGGACAAGGTATTCCGATGAATGTGTTTTTGGCCAAAAACTTAAAATTTTCATAGTATTTTGTACTACCTGATGGTTGTCGGGAGGGTGCCCACCTGTGGACAAGGATTGGACACCCGTCTTAGACCCATTGGACATTATTAAAAACATGTTTCATTTTTTTTTTTACTTTGGTTTAAGTGTCAAAAGTTGTTTTTTCTCCTTATACTTATCCCAATCCGAAAAGTTAGAGTGAGTGGGTGTGGTTGGTCATGTTTCCAATCTCTGATCTTCTTGTTAACATTTCATCTGTCTATCTCGATATCTAATCTCTGATCTTCTTGGAATTCTCATTCTAAGAGCTTCCTTTTCAGGTAAGTCTCATCATCTATCTCGTTTATTCATGTTGTCTCAAATTCCATGCATTTGTTGTACATCGAAACAAAGTTGTTTTTCTTGTTAGGGTTGTGACGATCCGAACTCCTTCCCTTGATCAAATTGTAGGGTGAAGTGGAGGTGTAATTGGGGCTTTTCTCGTGTAACATTTCATGTAGCTTCATGAGGCATAAAGGTATGAGTAGACTACAAAATAACAACATAAGCTTGATTCTTTGTGAATGCCACCACATGTACGTAATATGTCTTGGTTTTATGTTTCGTTTATACTTATTCTATTGCTTTCTTGCTATTACTCTAATACTATAAGTACAAGCATGTGTAGTGTAGTTTATCATATCTATTAATATGTGTAACCTTCACAAGCATGTGAAAGTATGACTTATTGCAAAATGATTTGAAACTGATGTTTTAAGAATAAATGTGAAGTTGGAAATGAATTAAATGTGGGGTATTAACAGTAAAGTTTTTATGTGTGGGAAACGTATTGGTGTGGAATTCTATGAAGAAAAGTATAATATTTACAAGTGATGTGATTTTAAAAATGTGGAGGTTTTCGAAAGCATTTTCAAGGACTTAATGCATAAGTTGCATTCATATGGGATTGAGTCCTTTTACATTTCTTTTCGGGACAAGTGTTGGCCTTTTTCGTATGTGGTATGGATTTTTAAAGAGAAGGCTTGGTGCTTTACTATAAAAGTTGGAAAAACATGCATAGATATTACCAATAATCACTTCACACCATGGGTGACTAATTATTTAAGGCTTGGTTGGGTCATACTATGGGTGGTGGATAATAGCGAGGGACTACGATGTAGCCATTATTTTTTTCTAAAGTGAAGGGATACTCGTCCCACCTTGTAGTCATGTGTCGTGTGGGGTATGGTAGTGTAGTGTGGGGTGTGGGTGGGTTGCATTGCATCGATTGCATTGTATTTATACGTATTGTTGTTAGATTACTTTCCATATTGGATGCATCGCATAACATCTAGTTTTTTGTGTTATTTAGTAATATCTTTTTGTTATATAATGTGTTGCAGGTGCAGAGGTGAGCGAGAGCCATCCTTGAGAGGTGCTCAAATGTGCTACTTTATAGATATGCATGTGAAGACTTACATTTTTGTTATATTTTGTTAGCCTCATCCATGATGTCATATTTCTTCGAGGCCTTAGCATTATTGCATTAATATATGTACTATTTTGCATATTACAGCTTGTTGTAGCCTTAAGTGATATTATATATTCTTGCTAGAATAGGATATAATATGTTATATATTGACAAACTTGTCGCTTCCTATTATGTTGTAAACATGATATTTACTTATATTGTTGGTGTAAATCTATAATATATAGTGGCAGGCTATATCTATATTTCATTTATGCGCACTTTGATGTGAATGGTGTAGTTATGGGAAAGTGGAGATATATAATGTGTTTTACATTTCCTTTTATTTTCTTAAAAATTATAATTTTC
>MKEJ01068556.1:0-10048 GCA_001753735.1 Embelia ribes | reverse complement strand
TGATTATTATCGAAGAGCATTGTATAATAAAAATTGAATTTTTTATCAATATATGCTTTCTTATTGATTTTTTATCGCATTACAATCATACACGTGCCTTTTACTATAATAAAATATTGTTACGGTACTTTGAAAATTTTGGGGCCTTATAGTCTCCTCATACTCATCCACACCCATATCACTGCCCTTGGATAAAATGGGAATGCCCTCGGCAACCCAAATCTCCATCTCTCTAGTCCGTGTACATATAGCCTTGTGCATATCGGCCCTATGTCCACTACTGTAGCCCCCACGAACCGCAACCCATGACCACTAGTATAGCCCCCATGAATAGTAGTCCCACGACCACTAGTATGGCCTCTAAAAACAATAGTCCCACGACCACTACCAGATCCTCGTCCTTATCCAGTATGAGCCATCTCTCACTTCATATATAAACAATAAGAAATGAATATATTAGTCTCACTATCAATGCCTTCAACTCACACAACACCACACTATAATAGAACAACTCAATATAATATCCCACGACTCACATATAAACCTACAAGTATAACTCATATCTCACATATAAACTCACAACTCGTACACACAACTCTAAGAAAATATACCATACATTACTCATGCCACACTATAACTCACGCTCCACACTAACACATAACTACACACAAGCACACAATGCATATAACCCACAGTTATACTTACTATCCCACAAGTTTACCTGCAAGTCCAAAGGTTTTATGTAAACCTAGTTAGGCTGCTTTGATACTAATTTGTCACACCTCAATTTTCCTAAAAGTCCCGAGACAAGCCTCGAACCCACTAGAAGTATTGGAGGGTGAGTGTATTCCCTTTTTAGGTAAAAGAGAACGAAAAACTTTATTTGGTTTTGAAAATAAATTAGGGAATCCACACTAATAACCCACTTGCCCATCTCACATTCTATATATGTTTTGCATAAGTACCAGCATGGTATAATAAACGTAAACTCCATGTTTACAAAAGATAAATGAGCTATATGATCTAACATCTGAAAAGATATATTACATTTCGTTCTTGCTCCAACATGATATCTCACTAATGGAGCAACAAAGCATGTAATACACAAGCCCCTTGGGCACAAAATATACATCATGCCTGAATATCCCACTAATGTATAAAATAAAATACATCTCATTAACCTCTGAAATAATACAACATAAGATTAGACTACAACATCAAAATATATAATCCAAAATATATCTGATATAAAAGAAAGATATGTACAATACTTGCTATCATTCTCAATGATGCGCCTCACTAGTCTCGGCACCTGTAGAATAAAAGTCTACAAAAATAGAAAATGGTATGTACAAGTTAGTCTCCAAAATAAGATGATATGTGTGATGTTAGATAGTGCCCGCAAGTGCAATATCTATGCCACATATTGATAATAAAATGCAATGCAATATCAATGAACTCACACATGTACTCACACACAAACCTACAAAGACTCACAAACCCATATTTCACTATAAAAGTTGGGACAAGTGTCACTCACTGTTTGTGTAAAAATCATAGGTCTATCTCATAAATTTTATGCTATAATTTATCACCCACAATATCCACTGTAGGCAGATTATAGTGTATCCCTAATCAGATTTTCCGACTTTCACAATAGGGAAATAAGCCCTCTCTTTGCTTTTTCCCACTATATAAAAATCTACACAGTCCCAAAAAGAAATGGAAAATGACTCAAACCCACAATGTCATGCAATTCACACATAAATGTCATTTGCTCAAATGAAAAACAACATTTAAATTCAATTTCAATTTCTCACATATGTCTCACTTTTTCTTGCAAGTCCCACAATTTCCCACTTTTTCTTACAAGTCTCACATTTGAAATTTTCATTTTCAAAACCCACATTTTCTCACTTTGATATATATCGATATCAAAACTCATTTTTTAACATAAACATATTCATGCTATGCCAAATGCTCATAATATAAAATAAAAACATCTCGTTTAAAATTCCATATTAAAATCCCACAATATCATATCATATCATATCTCGCAATCGTGAAATAAATATGTCTCTCTATATATTTCATATAATCTCACATAGCCATATCATATCTCACAACATGAATTACATACATCTCTATATGAAATTCATATAATTTCCCACATAAATATACCAAATCTCACAATCATGAATTACATACGTCTCTATATGAAATTCATATAATTTCCCAGGTAATCACATCATATCCTATTATCATGAAATTAAATACATCTCTAGATAATTTCACAAAAATCTCACATAACCTACATAATTCTCACTTCAAATATGCTTTCATTTATTTATACTAATTCCAACTTATTGAATTTATATAAATATTACCTACTAGAAAGTATCTAATTAAATCCTAATCATACAATTAGGAACTCGCCCAAACTCATATACACATTCCTATTTTGTCAACTACTCGTACCTCACTTGGCCTCCACGTAAGCTCAAGTCAAAAGGCCCCAAATCACCTCCACTTGGCCTCGATATTTGGTCTATCAAATGACAATGGATCAACATGAGTTTAGTAAAAAATGATCTATAAATCGTATAGAGTATGATTATTAACTTTATTTCAACATTTGAACCTAGCACGAAAGCCTAGGTATGGAGAAACGAGCGAGATAGGAAAAGAAATTTACGACAATACGGAGTCTAAGTGTTTGGGAGTCCGAATATGCCACTACTTTTTGAACCCGAGCATCCTAGGTAGATGATTTCTCTCACAAAGCTCACCCCAAATCAGACTCTCTCCCCCCCTATTTCTGAGTTGTGCTCACTAGAAAGTGGGGATTAAAACACACCCACAAGGCTTTAAGTCTGAAAAGGCAAAACTGGGCCCCATTGCTTATGTCGTTCAAATGGCATCTAGGTACTATTTGAACGACACACTCAGATTGTGCCTGCTCACTGGAATTGTAGAATTCCCAGGCTCTCTCTCGCCCATTTTCACCCACAACTTTCGCCCTACGGTCTCATACCAATATACACATTCTCCTACCATTCTCACACATGTTATCCAACTCAAAACCAATACTAGCTCAAGCCACAATAACTCACAATTCTCACAAACCTTAAAAGTCTCACACTCACTATCATTCTCACAATTTCTCACATCAACTCTCAATAACAATACTCACAATTTGCTTACAGTGCTAACCAAATCTATAACTCACTATATGCATATAATCTTGCATATGCTCACGCAAAATTCACAATCCACTAATTTTATCTAAAGTGGATTCAACACTAAGAATGTATAATGAACTAATCTCATATGCCATAAGTCTCCATATATTACTCACGACACCCCACTATGTCCTTGCTATAATAATATTATAATAAGATACATAATATTATTAAATGCTAAAAATTTACCCACAATTTCCAGGACGTTACAATGAATGTATATAATCAAAATGAATGAATGTACGATGCTGCAATGCTATAAATATACTAAATGTGACCTCCAACTACGACCTCTGACATACTCTAATAGAAAGTTAGAGCTAGTATCTCTCCACAAATTTTGAGGCTATGACTCGCCTACAATCGATGCATCCTGTGCGACGTGAATCATAGGCCCAATTATGAGGTGCACTAATGCCTAGAGTGATCAAAGTTTTCTTCCTGCACAGGTTTTTCGGTTCGGACCATAGGGGTCAAAGCCCTAAAGCTTAAATACTCCACTCCCCGAAGGGTTAAAATAAGCATTTTTAATATGATAAAGTCGATACTAATGCCCCAAAAATAAAGCAAAATGACTCAATCCATATACGAATGAGTATGTTGTTTTAGTCCTTCAAAAAGATTATTTAAAAGAAACATTTTTAATTAAATCAATTAGGACTTCTTCCAAATAACCTCCCAAAAATCCTTCGAAATGTATCCTCCGAATTTTTATAAGCATGATTTTAAAATATATTTTCAAATTCATAGTTTGACATCCAAATAATCATCTGGTATAAAAACCAAGTTTTAAGTCATGACTTTAAAACCAATATTTTCTTCCAAAACGTTTTCGATCGAAAGTTTTTATTTAAAAATAGGAATGCAATGCCACCTAATGAAATGCTACGATGTATCCCTGAAATGTAAATACTATGATAATAATAATAAACATGATACATGTCCTCTAATAATATGTTAAATCATAAGTATTATCATCCTAGGATAATAACATTAAGTAATTAATGCCACCAAATAGAATGCATGTATAGTATACAATACATTATATGATTTCATCGATAACAAACAAATATTTTAGAAAAGCCAATATACGACATAATATCATAGTCATATTAAAGTTAATTATCTGCTCGTACCTTAGTACAGTAACCTCCAATACCCTCCGAATACCCCTGAATTGATAACCAACCAACAAATAAGAATTCCTCAAAAAACCCCCAAATAAACCCCTCTCGAATCACCTAGCCATAACCTCCAAATTATGACAAGCCAACACAAAGAAATAGATTACGAAACATAAGAAAGAGAATGCATAACTTTAATTTTAACATTTAACTAGACACGAAAATCGAAAAATGGAAACAAGATTGGAATTCAAGGAAATTAACTCAATACGTAAGCCTTGCAATATTAACAAGGAATTGTTGAAGACGCAAATCCATATGAGCCCCAAAGCTAGATGAAATCAATCGAAAACTTCCCAAATATTTTGTCTCGAGTTTGATCTAAATACGACTCTCAAAATGAGATGAACCTAGCCAAGAAAAGCACCTATTAGATGTAAGGATCATTTATATAAACTTTATTTTCTCAAACCCGAAAGGGTATGGAAAATGAGAAAGCAAAATGAGCAAAAGAGATGACAATTCCAAAAATCCAAAAATCCAAATGTACCTTTTACTTCTACAATTCCAAAAACCCACTTTTTATCTCTGGGTCAACTCCCGAGATAGATGGATTATAAGGAGAAGTTTTGTGTTTAAAGAGCCCATCCCACCTAATCTCTCTCCTCTCCTATTTTTCAAAAATGAGAAAAAATGAAGAAGAAATGAGTGTTAAAAGCCAAAAGGTAATAGGGCAAATGGCCTTTTTATACTGATGGGTATACCCGTATAGAGGGTTGGTGTACCATTACTTAAAGTGTACCGGTATACACCTCTGTGTGATGGCTTCCAGTAAGTTTTGAACAAATAAGGGACTATGTACCGGTACATATCCATAAGTACTTGTACTCTCTGAGTACCAGTACACACCACATTTGTACAAGTACTTAGGCCCAAAAACTGAAATTCATCCAATAACAAACCTCCGAAACCCTCCACAACGATATTCAATGACAACGAATAAGATTCAACGGGACTATAAATGTATAAATAAGATAAAAAATATCATTTATTAACGCAAAAATATTTATACGTATTTTCGAGAAATTACACGAATAGTAGACCTTTCGATAAACTATGCGTATCAATTGTGTATTATTGGGTGCTATCGTATAACACATTTTTCTTCATTTCATGTAGAAATAGGTTTTGTGGAGAATTTATGTGCTACTATAAATTTCATGTGCAAAATAAATCATGAGAAACAAATAAGAATGATCATTTGATGCTAAATTTCACGTCTCCAAGATAACCAAGTGTTTAACATATTAATATGCAATTATGTGAAAATTTGTAGAATTTTATAAGATTATATTTCTTGGTATTGTGTGGAAAAACATGGACTAAAAGCATGTAGAAAATTAGATAAAAGAAATTGGGTTTAAACCTAGCAGTGTTGGTAATAATATGGTGGCTTAATAACTAACGTGGGTGGTATATATGAGTATGATGTGTTATTGGTTGATATTGTTGTGAATTGTGTCTACTAAATCATTAAGTAAAATTAAGAAACCGAGCTTGGAACATACCTTTTGGCTAAATTGAGAAAACGAGAACTTATAAATGAATTAAGTGGCATATGTTTGTACATTAGGTATGAGATTCCCGATGTTTATAAACTCTTGTTGTATGGTTTAAACTAAGTAATTAGGTGTGCATACTTGTGGTGGTGTATATTATTGTTTGTAATTTTTAGTCATTGTTTGCGTGCAATGATTCTGTAATGGCCCATAGTCTACAAGAATTCTGTGACGGGCCCTTACTCTCTGGGATTCTGTGACGGTCCCATAGTTTGCAGGATGGTCCCATAGTCTAAAAGGATTCTATGATGGTCCCTCATTCTCTGGGATTCTGTGACAGTCCCACAGTTGGTTTCTATTAAGATAGACATATCGATTGACTTTAGAAACTTTGATTAAGTTTGTAGTGTAGCTGACTAGTCATTAAGCATGTTTGTATTGTTGAATATTTGTTTGATATTGTTTTCGATACTGGGCCATAGCTGGCTTCTGTTGTTAGAGTAATATTAGGTTAGTCAGATATAATAATTGAAAAAATTATGGAAAGATTAATATGAGTATTGATTAGCTATGAAGTGAATTTGTATAGTTGAGTAATGGTTTGATCATTGCTTTCAATACTTAGTATATCGATTGGAATATTTCTCATCAACTAACCCCGTTTGACTTTTGTTTGTCAATTGGGAGATCAAGGACAAGTCGGTGATGGCATATAGGAAGTCATGGTAGAGCATTAGAGGAGACGACTCCCCAACGGAATTTAAGTTACATGTGCAAGTTTGGAAATGTTGTCGAACATGCATTCAAAGTGTAAATTTTGTAACTTAACGAACCACTTTTACTAAATGACTTTGTATAATCGGGCTCAAAATTTTGTAAAAATCCCATACTGAAATTGTATGTTTACTGTCATGGTGGTCATATTACATGATGCATAGTAAGCAAGTTGACATTGTTGGTAGTTTTGGCTTTGATATTGCATAAAAATATAAAATATTTTTACAAAAACTTACGTGCCCAGGGTCTTCGAATTTTTGGGGCATAGCATCGGGTCTCACGGAGGCTCCTTTCATACTCGCCAAAATCTTTGTGCACTAAGTCTCAAGGAGCTTGCGCTCTCGAATGTATATGTTTTCCAATATAATATTGCACCTTAGATTCAATCATGTGTGTGTGGCGATGTGTGCATTGCGGTTGGTGGCTCAAAGTGTGTGCGCATTGATGTGTTATTGCGACTTGTGACTTCGGTATTGCGTGAACTAGTCATGAGATGTGTATTATCCTTCCATGCTTTACATATTATTTTGAATACTGTTCGTCAACTAATTCCATATGTCCTTTGTTTATCAAATGATAGTTTATGAATACGTCGCACCTGGCACTTAGGAGGCATTAGGCAAAGCGGTGGTTGAAGCGGCTCCCCAACTGGGCTTGAAGTAAAAAGTATTATTAATAATAGTTGTTGCGAGTTAAATGTCATATTAGCGTTTTGTGTAAAAAATCAAATCATGTAATATGTACTTATCGAGCCATTTTCACTTGAAAATTTTATGAAAGCGATGGATTGTACTTCTATAAACTCATATGCTTTGTAATATCAACATTTTCACAAATGTACTTAGTAGAATAAGTGTTGCATTGTGAGTGTTGTTGGGCATTGTGGGCAGTTTTAGCTGCGGACATATGTAAAAATTATACAATATTTTCTAAAAACCTCACGTACTCGGGGTCCTCAGATCTCGGGGGCATGATAGGCTTTGTGAAATTTTTTTATGATATTTTCTAAAATCCCACGTTCTCGGAGTTTTTGGATTCAAGGAGCGTGACAGTTATGGATACATTAGATATGGTATCAAGTGGCAATAAAAGAAAACATTCTGCCTATTGTTTTTATTTTTATTCATATGTTTGCAGCAAAAATAAACGAGTAAAATTGAATAAAGAATAAAATAAGAAAAGGAAAGGAAAGGTAAATATCAATACAAATGCTAAAAAAAAATAAAAAACACTCACGACGATCTATTGACCACTGCACCCCATTGACAGCCTTAGAATGACCGTTGAGAACTACAAAAAGCCTTTTGGGCAATTTGCTTGATCCTTGAGCAGCCTTCCGAGCGGCCTCGGGGAGAGGATAAAATATTATGTGGCACATCTGAATCTGATATGCTTCCTACAACTGAGAATATGAATGTATCTCATGTCAATGATCCGAAAATGAAAAAAAATGAGAATATTTTTCAAGTATACAATTGCAAACATAAATCGCACAACTGGAGAAAGAATCAAGAAAAGGGCAATGCTAGCGTCCTCGTGTCGGATCCAATTGATGTTAGGATTTCTCTCTGCTTAAATGCTGCTAGAAACTGAAAAAAGGATATCCTTGTATTTAAGGTGTAAGCCAATCCAACCAATCCAGTTCTAAATAGGCTTATTTACATTTACCAAACAAGATCTAATATCAGTCTCTACCCTTGATTTTTTAACAAAACGAATAGGGCTATAATCACTGATGTTATTTTCAAAAAGTCCATGTACAGTGAAGCTAAAACTAGAAGCCTCTGCAACATTTTTTGTACATTGAGCACTTGAATTTGAAAATTTTTAATTCACGAGGTCTTTTAGTGAATAAAAAAATCCACTTTTCTGCCACTTTTTTGGACTGGCCACGGTGGCATCAGGCGGGTCTGGGCCAGAGTCAGCGGATCTAGGCCAGAGTAGGCTGGCGGGGTTTGCAGGAGAGAGAGAGAGAGAGAGCGGGTTTTCCGATTTCCTTCATAAGCAGAAAGAGAAAGGAGACGACGGATGGAAAGAGCAGAGATAAGAAAGAGAATAAATTTTTTATTCAATCTCAACAATTGGATAAATTTTGATTGAATAGCCTAAAAAATGTGTAAAAAATTTTGTAAAGAATTACGTCCCTTGAACGATTTCCCATATATATATATATAGAGAGAGGGTTTTGGAGAATTTGAGCCACATTCATTTAGTAATTGTCTTTGCATTTTCTTTATTGTTATACTATCGTTAAAACTTAATTTTTCTAGCTCAATTAACGTTACAAGCTAATGAATAGTTTAATTAAGTTAAGTTTCTACACTTTTCATATAGAAAAAGTTGTGTTCTACGACTTCCCTATATTTTCACCATAGGTCTCTTTCCTTTCTTGATAATTCCATAATTTTTTCCAGCATTTTTAGCGCTCTACTGAAAGATACGAGTTAGTTACGTATAATAACCTTAACGATGAATACTGCATGTGATATAATTGGTTTTACAATCCTGTGTGTGACACTTATTCTTCATAAAATGAAAAAATAAAAATGCATTGACCTTGTTTGTTTTGATATGAATCATGCATGAGTTATATTAATTGAGGAAAATTTGAATCAGTAGGGAATTAACATGTGGAGTTATTGTATAGGAATTGTGTCGGGAAACAACTGGTGCTTTGTGTGGTTTAATCGTTTGTCAAAATTTTGGGGATACGAGTAATACCAAAATTTTGAACCAAATTAGTGTCCCATGACAGGTACTCTAATTTTTTAAAAGTAAATTTATTTTAGTCAGGCCTCACGTGAGGTTTAGGATGGGAAGGCCACTCAAACAAAATCTTTAAGTATAAGTCTCAAATACGTTTACTCGAATTAAAAAGTTTCCAAATACAATATCAAACCTGGGTTCTAAGATTAAGAGATTGAAGAGTCAAGAAATTGAGTATATTGATTGTGTGGCTTGGTTGATTTATTATTACAGATGAGACATTGTGGGTTATGAGATTGTTTTCCTTACGGACAACTTATTGCTCTGAATACTTCTCACAATTAATCTCATCTACCTTTTGTTTGTCAATTGTGCAGTCCAATAAGAAAGCATACCCAGTGCCTGAACGAAATTTTTTCCACCGCATAGAAGTGGCTCCTTATCGAAGTTAGAAAGGGTGTATGTTTTGAGTAAATATTCGTGTACTAGACCAATAAGTGATAGTAATCAGTGTATGCATAATTTTTGGGATAAATGCACTCCGTATAAGTATATTTAGTTGGTCGAGCAAGACTTTATTGTTAATTCACCACAAGAAAAACGCCATTTAGCGACTGCCAATTTCCGTCGTTAAAGCGCA
>MKEJ01068551.1:0-10365 GCA_001753735.1 Embelia ribes | reverse complement strand
GACCACTATAAATCATTAATTCGATTCACATGTAGCTACTTGGCAATCTCACTTCGATGAAATTAGGGATCACAATCCAAAAAATATCTCAATTACGGTGCAAAATTTACCATATTTATCGTATTCACGATGTACGAATGACCCACTACCCTAAACTGTCGTTACGTAGACAAATGACCCAAAACAGAGAACGGTAAAAAAAAAAAAAAATGAATACCAGACTAACAATATTCAAAGAGATAAATGCACTTAAACAACCTTTATTGAAATAATGATGACAAAACTAGCAGACAATAAAAAAACCTTATCAAAGTCAACATAACCGGTGCTAAAATTTGCAGCTTCATGGGGCTAATGTTCCAGTACAGTAAAAAATGAATACTAACGGCTTGGATTGGAAACAGTAAAAAGATTAGTGGACGCACAAAGCATAATGGAAGAGATCTTAAGCAGCAGCAGTGATGCAATCAATTGCCTGCTTGCAAATGCCAGTCATCGTCGCCTCAGGCCCATAAACCTGAGAGAGATCACATACACAAGAAAGCGTTTTCAGAAATCTCCTGTTAGATTTTAGTTCATTGAAATTTGAAATTTCCATACTCTCTCATCGTCACTTGTTCTGAGACTGAGAACAATAGAATACAAGCTACGGGTTACAGCTTTACCCAAATTTGGACTCTAGCTGGGTAGAAAGGAAGGCTTCCATAGAGTAACTTGATTATCGTATTAAATGATTTTATGAAACAACTGAAGAATATTTTCTGGAGGTCCCTGAATTTGGGGTGTAAACCGGATAATTCTCTAAAAGCTGTTTTAGAAAATTAATCCACCAACTATTTTTCTGTAGGATTCTAAACCGAGGATGTTTGGTGGACAATTCTCTGGGCTGTTTTAATAACCGTTCACTGTATCCTGCAAGTATCAGTAAACTAAACCGAAAAGCTTATAGCATAAACATAACTGAACGTAACCCCATTTCTAGGTTACAACAATCCTACTAATACAAAGAAAGTCGGCCAAATGTTCTGTAGATTATGGGCTAATGTTCCAGTACAAAAAAACAACCATCGGAAGACCATTTGAATGTTCGCAAATGAATGATTTGAAGATACCAAATCTAACACTATCTTATAACTTTGATATTTTACTTCAAACTGTGAGAATCACACTTGAAAATCTTTTCATCATCTTATTAGATTTACTGAATTAAACGGTACCCATACCTCAAGAGGAATACCAATCTCCTCTCCAAGTTGCCGCATCCTTGCGAGACCCCTTTGGTAATTCGGACCACCTCTCCTTACATATAAATGCATCCTTGCAGCTTTAAGGTTCGACTCCTACACATAGGAAAAAAAATTGGATTTAGCAATTGTGCTCAAAGTGTGTGTGTGTATATATATATATGGGTAGAATCTGGGCAAAGTAACCGAATTTATATATATATATGGGTAGAATCTGGGCAAAGTAACCGAATTTACTTTTCACTGGGGAAAGAACTTTATAAAGTAACTGGAAAGAAAGAGCTCACCTTTTCTTTCAATGCTCTAATTATGCCATTAAAGGTAGCGGCAACATCTGTGAAGTTAGCAATGCCACCTCCTATTACGAGAGCCCTTTTCTGCCCGTCGGGATCTAAGGTTGCACACTGTAAATAATCCAAAAGTTTTTAGCATAACTACGATAAACAAAACTAACAATAGAAATAGGGCTATGGAGGTTCAAGTGACAACTCCACAGTTGATGCAAAATAATACAGAGGGAAGGTCAAACAGCAAACATTGTTAATGTCACTAATATGGTCAAATAGTATTTTCCTACCCTAACTTTTAAACTTAATAGTTCATCTCAGACTAGTCCATTACCTTGGATTTTGGAAACAAAACCATCAGGTCTGTATGATTATGTCAGAAGTTTCAGTTCTCTTTCTGGTTCTCACTGAAAACACTAGATTCAAGAACTCCTTTGGTTTCATGTAATTTTGTTCTTGCAAAACAAAAATTTGCAACCAATGGAAAAAGCTTTTTGTTGGCTTCTAAAAAACTAGCATTTTCTCATAATAATTCTCCTAAAACTGCTTTGGGAAGCAACCTTAACTTCTCTATACTTTCAGTCACGGACTTGGCCCAACTATTGTATCTTATTGTTTTTTAAGTGAACAAACCATCAAAAGTTACAAGGAAGCCGCTGCTTTTTAAAAAGATAGTGCTTACATCAATCACAACTCTAGCGTACTGCAACACCTCCTCTTCATTGGGTGCTCCACTGTACTCTGCATAGTTTCCGAGCTCGGAAGCAAAACCAAGATCCCCAACCTATATTTTTTAAGAATAATATTACAAGGATTAGTGTTGATCTACTATTCAGAAAAACCAATTAATATTGGAGTGAGGATAATACGGTGTCTGCGTAGATGACACTAGCTCCTCCTCCAGCTACCATTGTCCAAATTCGTCCTTTCGGGTTCAGAACTGTGAACTTCAATGATGCACTTGTCTAAAGCAAGAAAAAGAAAAAAGGTTATTGCTTATGTATAACTTTATGCCTGAATCAAAACAAACTATATAGAAAGCAGCTGATAAATATGTTACAAAGCTGCAAAATATGTTCGGGAAAAATTGTAAATGTTCCAGGCACAATATAAATTCTAAGAAATCGAGCCCTGTTAGGAATTTTGGCAAGAAAAATCCCTAAACAAAAGGAGGTTAGACAAGAAGAATGTTGTAAGATGATAAAATTGGTTCCTGAAACTGCTTTTCTGGTTCCGCAGCACAAACGTTGCTGGAACCATATTTACAGGATTGCTCTCAAAACAGTTTCTAAAGAGCTCCACTGCAAACTCTCCAGTTTAAGGGATCTGCTAAAGTCATTTTCACAGCAAAAACTTAATTTTACGAAAACCAAAGCATGAAAATAAAAGAGCTTTCAAAATCGCCATCATTTCAAGTTCTACAATCAGTGAAAAAATAGCAGAAGCTGAAGATGCGTATAATAGAACCAAACAGAATTATCCTTTTTTCTATCCCCATGAAAGAGTAAATTCTTTTCTTTTGAAGGATACACAAACTATATATCTCAAGTGCATCTCCTGTTCGTTATGTACCTTTTCATCTAGCCCATGAATAAAGCTTTCAGTTGGACTCATAACCCTTCCAAATGGCATAGGAAACTTGATGCTGCCCCACCTGAAGAAGAAAAACATTTAAACAAATAATTGACAAATAAATAATGCTTTGTTTGTGAACTCAAAGAAGAATGAATTAAGAAAATGATCTCATCTTCTCACAAAACTGTCAAAATAATCGCAGGGAACAGTATTTTTACTTCTTGAAATTCTTGAAGGCGGCTGTGTCATCAAGCTCCCCTCTCATATCCAAAGGATAAGGCTTCCCATTGACCAATGTGAAAGGGTTCATCTCAAGGAAAGTGAAGTCCAAATCTAAAAACACAATAAATAAAAGCAAAAGCAAACAAAATCAATGTTTGCCCATGTCAAGTCGGTGACTACGTTAGAGTAAAAAGAAATAGAAAACATAGAATATATTCGTCATACCTACAAAGATATCGAAAACCACTTTAATGAACTCTTCAATTACCCCTTTGGTCTAAATCACATAGTAGAGACGATGTTAGCCATTTCAAATGAGCAATTTGGGTTTGACAAAAGCCATTTTAATTCAAATCAAAAAGGCTCACCATATACTCGTATTCAAAATCGGGTCGAATCTAAATAACTTGGAATTCATCATAATACATGATATGATTTAAGTACCTCCAAAGGAAGGGTTGCAACAAGTGGAGCACATACTTCTGATGTGAAGGAGACACCAGTAGGAACGAATATGGTCTTAACCTGAAAGCCAGATATATCAAGTGTAAATTGTAGTGTTATTCAAAATAAAAATAAATAAATAATAAAATAAATATAGGAATGGTAATAGTAATAGTAATAATAAAAAATAAAAAAAGGATTAGTTACACTTTGTACCATCTACACCCCATGTTGGTCCTGATTCTTATGGCTATCTTTTATATGGGAATTTAAAGGGACAATTGGTTGTCAAATAACAAAAGTAGCCCAGCGACTTATGCCTGAATACATCGGGTCAAAGTGAGAGGAACCAAATTAGAAAGAGAGCAGAATCAGAGACCAACATCGCACTTAGAATAAGTGTGGGGATTTAGTCTTAAAGAATACAAAGAAAATAAAACTGCTGCGACTAGGTACAGGTTGTAAATGGGTTCTATAAATGTAATTCACATTCATAAGTACCTTGTCCCAGTTCTCTTCGATTTCAATTCCTCCACATTCAGAAAAGCTTATGCTGCATCCAAGTCTCTCAGAGACAATATTAATGTAGAACTCTTCATCATGCGGGACAAAGGGTTCAACTATGAAAGTTGTTATGGGTCCTTTGCATCCTCCCATCTCAACCTGTGGATACAAAAAATGACTAGAAATTGAACACATTTTACATTGAAACTATGAATACATGCATTTCTTAATTGGTTAGATAGAGAATTAGAACATTAGGAAGTACCTCAATGCCAAGTCGCTCCTTTACAAAACTAGCAACTTGAGCTAAATCTAGGTTCAAGGCAACGAGGCCACTCTTTCCACGTTTACCAAACAACATATCGGGCTTCACAACCAGCTTCTCTGATGAGAGCCAAGGCTCTTTTTCTACGAGTTCATTCACATCTGTTGATTCCGTAATCTGTCATGGTAAATTGTTAAATTCATTATGAGAAACATTACATCATTGGGCTTCACCACAAATAACAACCCCGTTATCATGTCATACAAATTTAGAATCAATTTTAGGAACAAATACATCAACCAAGAACATAGGTTGCGTAGGTTATGATTCTGAAAACTGTTTTCCAGTTCTCAGTACAGAAACAAATCAAGATTTGCAGCTTGATTACCGAACCATTTGGCAGAAAATTTTCCATAATAACCTAGTTTCAAAGGCGAAGTGACGTTAATTTAGTTGGAGTTAATGTAAAGACATCAAAATTGAAATGATATGAAAATAATGGTGGTTCTGTATATTTCACACACTTCAGTCCCCAAACCAGTGAAAACAAACAACAAGAACAAATATAAAAAATTCTGAAAGCATGGCAAAACAGACCATTATTTTTGTTACATAACAAGAAAATATTTCACCAAGTTCAGTCCCCAAATCATTGAAAATAAACACAAGAAATAGATCCAAAAAATTCTGAAAGCACAACAAGACAGACCAGTACATATGCAGAGGATGATATGTCTGGCCGAGAGGTCTTAAAGTTTTGAACTACCAATTGTTTGTATCTCCATATTGTGTCTCTATCCAGTTTGGACTTTCACAAATAAAATGGAAATGGAAAAACAAGATGCGAATGGCACGCACAACGATCAACGAATTCATTCACATAGTCTTTCAAATCTACAAATCAAAAATTTGCTGCCACAAAAGACTACAGATATATACTCAAATTCTCATGAAACACAACACTCAAATCTTTCTACACAGTAAGAGCATTCCCACTCGCCTTTCTTTACCCCTTTATTTTCTCATTTAATTTCGCAATTCAGAATTTGTACCAGAAATGTTCCATAGCAATGCTTCTCTTTCTAGAAATATCAAGAAAACTGCTACAATAGAATTGTGGTTGGGGAAATCTACAATTCACAATTTTTCTATCAAAATATTAGTTTCCTTTCCACCATAAGTGAATATCAATAAAACCACAGTGCACCATACATATATGCACATCCATTATAATATGTAATTTATCTTAAATTTTATAAGAAATTGTTATAAATAGTGGCGTGTGAATTTTCTAAAATATTGAGTTATATAATAGAAATGGACTTTAAGGAAAGTCTGGTTTATAAATTGAATGATAAAGACTCGTGGGAATGATCTAACAATCTGTAATAGGATCTAATTAATTCGGGAAAAAGTTGGGAAAAAATCCTATTTTTAAGACTACAAACTAAGAGAAGCCGAGATCTTGGAACTGCATTTAAAACAACTTAATTAAAATCAAAATCTAAAAAGGGCAATTACTTGAGCAGATTTAATTCCCAATTCAGCCCCAGCAAGCCTCTTGTAATGCTCTTTCAGAAGCCTCTTGGAGTCATACTCTCTGATCTTCTTGCGTGCCATTTATTCCTAACCTGATTTGTGAAACAAAAATTGGAAATTAAAAATGAAAACCCACAATCAGAAAACAATATTTGAAAGGGCAATGATACACATTCAGAAAATCATGCAAATAAACTGTACATAACTATGTGATTTAATCCAGTACATTGATCTTTTTATAAAAATAGGATTAACTAATAGGGTTAAACCACATATTTATTTGTACAATTTCGGTACATGATTGTGTGTACGTGAATGATTTTCCAACTAGATATCGGGTCTACAACCGCATATCACAAATGTGAAAATGCAGATCACAGATTTACACGCATCAAATAAATTTGGCCCTAATTCAATTTTATCAAAAACACATTGAAGAATCTCAAATTTGTACAAGGTCTATAATTCAATTTACAAAAACATGAACATCAATCAACAGCAATTCAAGGAAGATCCAAACTTGAAATAAACATTAACTAGGAAAATAAAAAAAAGGAGAATTACCGTTTGAAGGACAATTGCTGAGGAGTTGAGAGAAAGAGAGAGAGAGAGTTGAGAAGTTAATGGGGTTTATTTATAATGGAAATTTATGATATTATTATTCTCTCATATATACATATATATATATATATTAATTTAATATTTTATTTGTAGATAGATCTATATATGTATCTGTGTGTAT
The DNA here is from genome assembly GCA_001753735.1 of Embelia ribes. NCBI lineage: Eukaryota > Viridiplantae > Streptophyta > Magnoliopsida > Ericales > Primulaceae > Embelia > Embelia ribes. The sequence continues at coordinate 3,543 of MKEJ01068551.1, read as the reverse complement.
GTAAGCATTTTCGCGGGAAGTTTTGAAGGTCACGTGGCAGCGATTGGTTTTTACCAAACTAAGGAAGGCCAACAAACAAAACCGGTGACAAGATTTTCTTCATTTTTGTTAGTTAAATTATTTGTTTTTTCTGGAATTAAACACTAAAACTAATTGCTGGTATCTTTATTTTTTTCTGCGCTAAGCAAATAAACATATTCAACATTATATTTAATTGAAAAGTTCATACCAAGGATTTTGTTTAGAAATAAGTCCTCGATCTAGAAATAAATTAAGATTTTGAATCAAAAATATTTTCCTTTCGTATGTGATAGTGTAAGGGTTGTCGAAAATTTTAAATATAAAATTTAAAACTAGTCCGCTTTTCCTAATTCCTAAGATGGTCACTTCCAAAAATATATATTAGACGTAATTCTAAGTTTGTTGGTTTGCAATTTCACCCTAAAAAAAATAAATGAGAAAGAACTAGGTATATACAATTTAAAGCTTTTAAATTTTTTTAAGCTAAAATAATAAATAAGCAAATCTCATAAATTGTAGCCCAATATTGTCCAAATTTAATCAAAAAACGAAAAACTTGAACTTAAAATCAGTAACCAAGTAGTTCCTATACTATTATTGAACAATTTTTTTGAATGAGTGATATACCTACTATATATTAGAAAATAATTCACAAATAGGAAGCTCTAACTGGCATATATTTTTTGCATTTGTACTTTTATAAAACAAAAAAACAAAAAACAGAGAGAGAGAGAGATTCTTCTTGTTATTTTTCTAGTTGACACAAGATTATTGCTTAAAATAGCCACGAGGCTCACGAGGACTTTATTGTAGTACCAATCCCTCCAATTTGTGGTGAATTTAGTATTCGAATTGTATTCCACATGAAACACATTATAGCAAACAACCTTACTATTTATGAGTTGATTTCAATTAGGAAAAAAATAAATAAATCCTTCTCTTTCTTCCATCATTTTTCTTATAAATCATTATTATGCATAATATATTGGTTGAATTCAACTTATGCTTATAAACTTTAAAACAGGTCAGCAAAGTTTCCCACCTTAGGATATGATTTATCTCGCTCTCTCATTCTGTTTTTATGTCCTCTATCTTGAAATTCATTTTTAAAAGAAATTATCACTCCCCCAAACTGATGACCTATGTTCTACTATTATAAGGTGCCTATGTAGCCATCTTGCTTACCCGATTTGAATTGATATTATGAAAGTTTGGGAAAAGTTAGGCCATATGCACGTACAAGCAATTAGTCAAGGGTAATAAAAGCAAAACAATTAATAGCCAAGAAAACTTGTATACCTATGAAATAAATATTAAAGCCCAATTCTATATTCATAGACAACATTTTCATTTTCAATTCATCATAAATAATAATCCACATTATTTATTAAATATAGTTTTAATAAGTAATTTACTAACATGCACTTATTTAATTTACATTTTATCAACAACTACAACTTTTTTATTTCCGAAACGAATATATTATGTTGTCTCTTAGGGAGACACAAGAGGGGATGAATTGTTCAAAAGTATAACATAAAAGCTTTTGAAAAATAACCCTTTAAAAACTTTAAACAAAAATATTAATAAAATAAATAACTAAAATGTAAATAGTTAAACGGAAATAAATGCAAACCAAGTTTTATAGTGGTTCGGCAAAAAATTTGTGATCCCCTACGTCCACTCTCCAAAACGTTGCTTGAGATTCATTTATCACTAAAATAAATACTACAACCAATCAGCTTCATGGGTGCTAACCACTTTATTTGAGACAACCCCTCAAATTAAAGTACACCCTCTCAACTCAGTAGCATAAGAAAGAATTTAAAAATGAATCCTTATACTTAGAAATTAAGAAAATTGAAACTCTTAAATATAGAATTTTACAAGCATATAAGAAAAATATGAAATTAAAATCTTTGGAATATTACTTGTTGCTTAGAGAGATAAAAGAACTTGGAGGAATGGTTTGAAGTATTGGTAAAGTCCTCTATTTATTTGGATCGAGATATAGCAGAAGTTCTTGAAACATACTAGTGTATCAACCATTTTTATGACCGAACTTCTGACCGCATGTTGTCATCATAGTGTAGGTATACGGTCTCTTGTCCATATGTTGTCAGCTCTCTGTCTATATACGGTCACCGTATGTTGTTAGCTCTATGTTCGTATGCGGACGACTTTGTATCCGTATTCGGTCATGTGACCGTAGGCTGTTAGACTTTTATCCGAAGACAGTCACGTGACTGTATATTGTCAAACCCCTAACCGTAGGCAGTCAATCGTGCCGACCGTATACGGTTAACCCCTCGTCGGTATACGATCAACTCCGGTCAACACTGGTCACTCTTCTGCTGTTGGAACTTCTGGCTAATACTTTAATTTCAGAAAGTTTTTTACCTATATTTTGTTTCGAATTTAGTCGTCGTCAAAACATTAAAGTTGTTTATATTTGCATTATCTTCCCACAAAGATAAAGTAAACTTTCGTTGGATTTACAAGCTGAGAGATATGCCCATTTTACAAAATAGTGTTGGTTTTAAATGCTTGAACTGTTTTTATTTATTTTAGCCCTTTTTTACTTCGAATTAGATTTCCCGAAATATAAAACTTGCAGATATTTGAATTATATTTCTAGACATATTTTGTAAATATCCATTGGGTTTATGAGTTAGAAGATATGACCATTTTACCGAGCAACTTTCATTGAAATATGTCATTTGGGTCTCTACTTTTTCAAAACTTGTTTTTTTTCCAAGTTGTGTTGTGTTTTGAGCTTGTAATAGACTTTGTATCTTTACGCAAACTTGGTCAAACATTAATCTCATAATTAGCATAAATTAAACTTGATTTCAGACTCATTTTTCATCATCAAAATATGTTTGATCAAATTTTGGGTCAATAATCTTCTCATTTTTAATGATGACAAAATGAAGATATTAAGTTTAATTTAGTTTCCCCTACATAAGTACATATATAAAAAAATGTATAAGCATATAAAGTAAAGGGTGTTTAACAAATGTCAATTATTTATGTAAAATAACTTTTAGAGCAATAATTTTTCACAAATAACTTTGGTATCTCTCTCAATTTCTCCCCCTTTGGCATAATCAAAATATAATCAAGTATATATATATATCAAAATTAAAGTCAAAGTATGAATGCATAAGTGATGCCATATGAAATATGATATGAAAATACTTTTCAATAACTTTGAAACTATAATTAAGCACTTGTTGAAAGAAAAATTTTTGAGAATTAATTCTCCACCTTTATTTCCTTATCAAAATAACTTGGAAATTATCTATATATAGCGATAAAAAAATAATTGATCTTTTGTAGCATAAAGTTTTCCCCATTCAATATTTTAATAAAATAGAATTTTTCGACCATTCCAAGATACCAAAATTTGACACATTTTTATCATGTATTTGTATTCTTAGATACACAACTCCCCATTTGAAAATTAATTAAATAATCATATCGTAAGTGAAAATTTTGGGAGTATAAACTAATTTTATA
>MKEJ01068548.1:0-15070 GCA_001753735.1 Embelia ribes | reverse complement strand
GGATGCGCCTTTACAGCGTCTAAAAACCATTGTAGCTTCTCGTTTCTAATACCGAACTTGGAGTTCTTATTGCCAGTAGCAACATAAGCATGGACCTAAATAACAATACACAAACATAACAAGTTCTTTAAGCGTATTTAACAATCATATATACATATTTAAACAATCCTTCAGAGAAACGGAGTCAAAAACACTAATATCGACAAGATTGAACCCATATTCAAAATCTCAATCTTATCCAGGAGCTGAAAGAAGCTACATATATCTTCTAACGAAATGTAAAGTTCTAGAAAAGGATTGACCAAAGAAGTGTTCATGTATTATAAATCGGTTCCAGAGAAAGATACCTAAGAAAGAAGCGCTCATCTTAGCAACATGATCATTACCTGGGGATCAACATCAGGATTAATGCGAAGTAATACGTTAACCTTCTTTCCAGCCATTCTTGCAGCTGACACGATGTTGTCCAAATCAAACTCACTATCAATATTGACAAAAACACCTTCCTCAGCAGCCAGCACCAGATCTTCTAACAGCTTTCCGTTACCATTGAATATACATCTGTTTTCCAAAACTCAAATCAGATATCTTCACTAATATTTACCAACGTAAATTTTTACTAAAAAATGCAAGTCCGGAGAAATTTTTTATGTACTCAATAAACAGAAATTGAAAAGACAGGATAATACACTATTGTACAATCAAAAAACATTCTACTTAAGACCTGCAACAAACCCAAAAAGTAATTTCATGGTAGAATATTGGGCTCATTTGGTTGCATCTTGTAAGTGCAGAAGTATACTTTTTGGGTAGAGGTAGAAAACTATATTTTAAGTAATAATTATAAGTATTACAATCGTGTTTGGTATAAAATAGAACAAATATACTTTTTTATATTGAGAGTAGTGAAAACTAGTTACTGTAGTGTAAAATTGGATAAAAATTACTTTTACAAAAAAAAGCAACAAAAATTATACTTTCAAAAAAGTATTCTTTTGATACTTTTAAGCACACTTCTGTGTACTTTTGATGGTGCAAACACCAGCGTTTGTGTTAAGCAAAAAGTACCAAAAGTATACTTTTGGTCCTGAACCAAGCAAGCCCAACGAGTCTCAACCATCAACCCATGAAAAAAAAGGTTTTTTCTTGGACCACGAGGGAAAATGGGAATTAAAGATGATAACTAAAACTCCAAGCGTGAGATAAAATAATAGCGCAATTTCTCTTAATCATGTACGATGTATGCAGAAAGATAATGTTTCAAACTAATTGATTACACAATAACAAGATAAAAGGAATGGAAAAAATCATCATAGGGGAACCTTAACCACAGGGAAATTTCAATTCATTTCCACAAGGCCACAAATTCAATCTATTTTTCGAGGTGAAAATGCTCATTCACTAATTTCCAATAGAACTATATTACTCGTCATCATGTTGTGTAATGAAAATGCAACAAAGTTGAAGAGAAATAATGTAAGCTGGATCATAACTATGGCCTGGAATAACAAAAATCACACGTCTTCGCCAGGATCTCAAAAGTTCTAATTTTTTCACATCGACATGCTGAACTCTAAGTACCTCGCGTAGGATACCAGGATTTTCACACTATGACGACAATTTACATTCCAGGATACCACCAATCAACAATTTGACAATCCACCCAACAAGAACATCAAATTATTTCGTGACGGAAATAATTCTCGCCCTAAAAATAGACATCTTTTTCCTCAGAATGCCAAGGGAACATGACATCAAGATAATTTTAGAAACTCCTATTTGATCATTCGGTTAGAAGGGAACGGAACATAAACATAATTCTTTGTAGTTTTAAAATTCTCATATTTCGCAATAAGTCGAATCCCTACCATGAGTGCATTTGCAATTCATTTCATGTTTCCACTAATTCATTCTATTTTTGTTCTCTTAAGTCATATCAAATAATATACTCCCTCACCATATCATTCCATTCCCACCAACTAAACAAGGCCCTAAAGATTTGCCTAACTCATCCTGAACAAACCAAGTTGCATATTTTATATGTAAATGTAATTCATTCTAACCAATAAACCACATAAAAACTTAAAAAATAATAGGGTAGTACGCATAAAAACAAACAAGCCATATTGCAAAATGCAAAAATAAAGATAATGCATTAGCACAAATAACCCAAATCAAACTCAGAAATGATTGAATATACAAACTAAAAAACTAATTTACTCACTTGGTGGGATCAAAACCAGCACGAAGCGCAAGCCGAAGCTCATTCCCACTAACCAACACTGCCCCACACCCCAGCTTCCTCAAATGCTCCAAAATCTTGAGATTATTATTCGCTTTTATCGCATACCCGATAATCGAATTCAACCCCTCTAGTGCCTCCCTATAAGCCTCAACATTCCTTGTAATTTGTGGCTTACTATACAGATAAAAAGGCCTCCTTTCAACTGTCTCCATAACATCCTGTACCTAAAACCCTCAGAACAAAAACCCACAAAAAAACAATAATACATTAGAACAATAATCCATGTTACAAAACTCATAAACAAATAAAGATAATACATTTGAACCAATTAATAACCCAACAAAGATGGTACCTTGAGACCCTCACAGTACAAAAAGCCATCATCTTGTTTTGTAAAACAGTGGTTGAATTTCTGAGTTTTTGTTGGGTTTTCAGATATGATTGCTCTCAGTGTTAGGGTTTTTGAAATGGGTTTTTTGAAGGATGTAGCTGGGTTTGTGATTAAAGGGTATTTTGGGGTTTTTGAGAAATGGGTAGTGGGTTTTAGAGAGGGAGAGTGGGGGAGGAGGTGAGAGGCCGCCATTGATAGAGCTGGCAAGAGCTTGAGTGAGAGACAAAGTGCGGCTTTGAGTTTGGACAGGAACTCGAGTTATCAGTGGGACAAGGGTTTGCCTTTTAGGTCTAGGTACTCTTTTTTATTATTATTAGTGAAGTGTGTGTGTTGAAGACTGGCTCGCTAAATCTAGTTTGGATGCACGCTCTCCGATGATATCTATTCATAGATATGAATAAGATATTTGTCTTTCGAATCTACATGGATATTTGAAAGTACGGACAGAAAAGCTGTCCATCGACTCTCCAATAGTTTAGTGAGAAAGGATTCAGGTAAGTTATTAAAAGATAATAAATAATTTGGAAAAAATTAAATGCAAGGAGATAAACTTTTTCATTTGTCTATTCAACTGACATATGACAGCTTTTATAGTGCACAGTACATGTACAGCTGTCAAATAATATTTACATCGTTGGTCCCTAACTTTTTTTATAATCAACATATGTGGCCAGTAATTTTGGCTTAATTACAAACTCGGTCCTTGTATTTTATTATATGTATGAATATATATCTATCAATTATTTTTTTTTTCTTTTTATTTTTTAATTATTAGAAAAAAATATTGATGGCCTTTGGATTACGGTGACATGGTCTCCGAATACAAGTTAACAGCTATGGTTCGATGGACAGTTCATAATGGGAGGATTCGAATGGTTTTGAGTAAGTAGCTACCTTGGTTGCTTTGTCACCCTTTTTCAAATTATCCCCAAAAAATAGCAATTAAGGGGAAAAAAAATGTATCCCATATATGCAACACAATAAACTTATTTTGTTGTCCAAAAATTACATATGTAATCTTTATTTTAAAAAAGGAATTGTGCATCTCTTCGGAGCTAAGAGAACAACCCTCTCTTGCTGTTGCTTCCTTTCTTTCTCCCTTTTCCCGGTGAGATCTAATGAAATAGGAGAAAATATTATATTTTCCCTACTTTATAACAACCATTCTATATATATAATATCAATTTTGGAAAATATATTTTGCTCCACTTATATTGTAGTTCTATTTCCTCAAACCAAATATGTTTTTGTATTTTATTATAACACTCAACAAAACTACACTTGTTTTCCGGGTTTATCTATTTTACAATATTTTACTTTGGTACTTTTTCTTCATCTGTCAATTTTATTATACGCATTTTTAAGCTATCTTTTCCCCACCAAAATGCAGTTCAAAATAGATTAGATAAGTAAAAAGAAGCACCTTAAATCATAGTTACCAAAAACGTGAATTTCGGATGGAAATTGCATTTCTCTATAAATGAGTTTCCAGAATGGGTACAAAACTCAAAAGAATTTTAGGGGGAAATACATATGAAACAATCCAAAAATATTTGGGAAACAACTAGAAATATGTATCTAAAACTCAAAGTAAGCGAATAAGAAACGTTATGGAAGCGATTAGGAAACATTCTGAAATTGATTGGGAACTTATGAAAAACTTTATCATTTCCTAAGAAAAGAAATAAAATTTAATAACAATATCACGAGAATTAGATTTTCACCACTTCTAGAATTAAATAATTTTTCTCACTTATATTATTTTGATTTATTAATATCTTATTTATATAAAGTTCTAAATTTTAATATAGAGGTATAAGCATTATAATACTTACAAATCAAAAAATTACGCATTATATAACCGCTTCCGAAAAAATTTCAAATCGTATTCGCCTTTCCCATGTTATTTATATTTTTGGCACTTCCATTTGCTACTTTGGCAACCATACCTCAAATTTAGTGCTTATTTTGCTTATAAGTAAAATCTTGGTCTATAAGTATTTTATAACTTCGCAAACAATTATTATTATGTCATGACAAGCTCATATGCATGCCTTAATTATTTTTATTATTTTGCAATTGGATAAATAATAAAAGGCACCAATTTATCAATAAAACCTTCCCTAAGCACACTGCTAAAATATAAACTTTTTCAAACATTTCAGATAACTCTTAGTTTTTATGTTTCAGTAACAGGTCAGATTCTATGTTTCCTTCACGTTATAGCTAAAACAAAACTCCAAGAAAAGGGAGATTGATCGACCTAGTTGGAGAAAATAGACAAACGAACATTGAGTTCAAAGGTTGAATATCCAAAAGGAGCTGAAAAATTAAATAATTTACTTTACTCATTAGTGTAAAATATATTATCATGATCAAAATTGAACCAAGAAAATAGAACAAGTCCTGTAGAATTGTATTCCATGCCAGCATCAAATGGAGGTTGTAGACTTGTTTATATAGCTGAGCAAGATTTCATCAATCAAAAACAACAATTTACTAAAGAATTAGCTGTATAAATTTAGGAACAACCCATTATACATGAAAATTTACCAGGAAATCATGAAACAATTCTACAACACTTCATATATATCATCATTTACATAATATACTTAGCATTCCAACACAACAAATTTCAAAACGAGCGAGTTCTTGTTTCCTTCACATAACCTGCACGGATCAGCCTCGATAATACACATCTTCAATTTGAGCTGTAATTGCATCTACAATTATGTTCACCCCGCGAAACATAAACAGCTAGAATAATTTCATTAGCACCTAAATATAATTGGGGTCAAGTCAAAAGAAAATAACTCACGTAGAGACGGGAATGTGAAAATATCTTGCCTTAGTAGAGTGACACGCTATGAATTATAGCATATAGTTACCCTATTTGATGGCAAACTACCTTGATATTGGTTCTAAAAAAAACATTATTTACCTACTATTCACCTCTCATCTTGATTTATTGATAAAATCAAAACTATCTTTTTAAATCTCAAGAAAAGGATTTCAAATCTCAGTGTATTTCTAAACAGCTTATGTCTAGGGGTTTAGATTGAAAAGGCGAGCGCCTCTAACAACATTGGCATTGATAGACTTAACATGTTATCACATAAGAGTATAATTTCTTCCATGCATAATTGCGAGTACATGAATCATTACTCTAATGTGAAATTGACAAACAGATAGAAATAGAATGCTATGCACAAGTAAAAAACTAGAAGATTTCTAAAGTTATATAACATCGAGAGAAGCCTCGGGCAGCCGAAATGACATCAAAATCATGATTCAGTCGGTAATTCCAACTTAAGTTTAATAAATCCTCATTGGCTTCACCTAAGATTCCGTTCAATCATCAAAACAAAAAAGAAATAAAGCCCGAACAAAGAAGATAATATGTGATCGCACAAAATCGGCTCTGTGGACGAATCAGATATCAATCCCCAGATTCCTATCAAAATGCGAAGGATTTTTATTGGTCCAATCATAGCATCGTCGGTCAATGCTCTTGTTCGCTACCGTCGACGTGGCATCAGACCTTAAACAATCATACTTCATACAAAATATTCAAAATAAACATACACAATTCACTTGATCTATCAGGAAAAGACCCTCAGAGTCCCGTTTCAAATCAAACACACAGACGGCAACACGACCAAACAAACACCAGTTCTCGACCGTTGACGTCTTCCTGATCATGGGGAACCAAGAGGAAAATAAACAGTGGATGAGAAAGGATGAGCATTGGTCATATGTGTTGAAGCTGCATTGAAGTGTCATACGGCACTTCCTATCAATTTGGGTACTCTTCCTCATTGGGACCAAACGCTCATTTATTCAAATCGATTTACAAGCTTATGACAATGCTAATTTTCCAACAATAGAATTGAATTTTTTTTTAAAAAAATTACTTGACTGATGAATAGAAATCTGTTCACTAGACAAAAAGATAATATAACAAAATATTCTCAAATTCAATACATAAATAATTGGTCTACAAACCATATGAATTAAATTCATCAAATATTTAAACTAAGTTCATTCATTTGTTGTAAAATATATCTAGCTAATTCAAAAATATCACCTTCACTAGCAAATGATATCTACCGTAACATTTTGACAAAGGGTAGAGTTTTTTTTTATAAATATCAGTATATACAAATCAGATACACATCACCATTCACATGTTAACAAGGAAGGAGATGATCAATAATTTCATGAAAAAGAAATTCATATTTTCCTAATTATCAAAACATAAACGGTGACATAAACCTCTTGACTAAAGAAGCATCCCAATAGTCAAAATCAAAACAAACCCAATATATATATCACATACATACATACTGATATATATATATATATGGGGGCATCTGAATGCATAAACCAAACTAGAAAAATGGAAAATGCCAGAATCTCAGCCACCAAATTGGTATCGGCAACGTACAGCGCTGATAACACCATTCAATTAAGTGTTACAGAGACTCTAATTTGTTGCCTTTTCTAATTAAAAAATCAGCAATAGCCTTGCAATAAACAACAAAAAAATGATATAGATATATATAAATATAGGCTTATTTAGTTACAGCTTTACTTTAAAAAAACTAGTTTCTTCTCCAAAGAAAAAAAAAAGTGAATTTAACTTAAACTTCTAATTTTGAAAATCATAAGCGCAAAATAAAACTCCACTTGAAATTTATTTGGTCACAGCTTTTATGCCAAAAAAACTAGCTTTTTTCTGCCTATACAGCTTATTTAGGCAAAAGTAAAAAATACATTCAGATCCAAAAGCTGCAACCAAACAAGCCCTTAATTACCCATTTAAGAAAGATTGAATCTTTGATGAAAAGAAAAATAAGCCTCAGAGAAAAACAGAGAGATTTGTACATCACAAGTACTCAGATGGTACGGACAATACATCTAATCCATCATTGGCCCAATTCTTCCCCAAAATAAATAATTATTAATATTTCTATAAATTTGAGAAAAATAAGGAACTGATTGCACTGCGAAGGAGAGAGATGCAGATGGGGGGTTATATAGAATCATAGGAGGCGGCTATGGAGAATGAAAGGTTTAAACCCTAGTTTTCCAAATTACCATTTTGACCCTGATTTACAAGTTTTCCACCGGGGGTATTATTGATTTTTGGGTAATTATATACCTTGGCGTCGTGAATGTTATATATTCATTGAGCTTTAGCCCAAATGTTTTGAAAACAAAATTCAAATCAGCTTAAATTTCATAAATTATCCAAAAAATAACTAAAATTGAACTGAATTGGAATCGATTGTTCTAGTTTCATTTGGTTTTGGTTTGGTTCAGTTTTGGTTCTATAATTTCACAATTGATGAAAATTGGTTCAATTCTATTTCAAGCCTGAAATGATTTGAATCGATCTGTGTACATCCTATTTTCGAACGTTACAATATTACCTTTGTTCTAATGCTTTGTTCAATATTAATTATGCCAAAAAAAAAAAAAAAAGTATATTAGACCTGTCACATATAGGGATTGTTTGGTAGCATATTTTAAGAAAAATAATTTAATTTTTTTTATTTGGAAAAAAATTAAATGCATTCAACTTAAAATTTCTATATTATTTTATAAAAATGCCTGATCTCTCTCTTTTAGTTTGAGAAACTTGCATAAAATTCTCATGTGGCTTATTTATTGCTTAGAATTCCATTATACTTTTAGATTATCTGTATGAAAAATCCATTATGTCATTAACTGAAAGAGAGTGTTGTACACTTGCTTAAATGAGAGTGCCAATACACTTCACTAAAATAACAAAATAACTATTTATGTGTTAATTACAAATAAAATAAAATATAAATTAATTTTCTACAATAATCTATATTTCCTAGTACTCATGCTTCAACATAATTCCTATTACGAATAGTTGATCAGATTAGTTATATTTTCAATTTAAGTTTAAATAAATCCGTGTCAGTTTATACAAATAGATTTAAAAATGCAAAAAATAATAGAACAACTTCATGGCTCATTTATAAAAATAGATTCGTGAACAGAAAAATAAAAAAAAGAACTCTTGAATTATTATTAAATCCCAAAAAGAAGGAAAACTAAGTGAGCCGATGAAACAAAAATAGGCAGCTACTCGTTTGTTACGAACTTCATATTCATGTTTTAAAATAAAATTGTAAAAAAAAATAATTACTACCAGGAACACTTTAAATCCCATCATCATTTACTAGGTTTTAAATATCCAAAAAAACACATAGACTATCTATATAAATAAATTTCGGACGTGAAAGTTTGTTTTAATATTTAAATGTAATAAATAAAAACACAATTGGCCTTTTAATTATTTATAGAAAAATTTGAGGATGGGGTAGAAAAAAATAACAAGTATTTGATAGGTGGTTATCTACAGTATTACACAAGAATGATTAACGCTATTAGCATCTAACCGTTTCGGAGGAAAATGAGCAGATAATCCAGAATCATAGGGGAATTTTACGCAAAAAAAAAAACTATAGGGAGATTTTTGTGCAGAATTTTCAAACCACAAGTGGTTTTGTATTAAATCCCAAGTTATTTATATCATAACAAGAAGTAATGTTAATTTGAAAAACTAAACAACCACACATTGTCCAATTTTTAAACAAAAAAACTAAAAAAATAGAGCTTATAAGTTGCTATCAAATAAGCCCACAATAACGTTCATATAATTTCAACAAAATTGGATCAAATCTCGTAGATCCCAAAAATGTCATGGGGCACGTGGAATATTTGAAACCTGAAAAAGATGGGCGATTAAAATTACCATTTCACAAGAAACAAAACGAAAATGCTAAACGGGAAAATATATATGAAAATTTGTCAACCAAAATAATATATCATGTTTTCAAATTTCAGCAACAATATCTCCTCAAATTGTCAAAGAGTTCCGAATTAGCTGACCCATGCAGCATCTAAAGAAACAAAAAATAGCAGCACAGGTCTGCAACTTCTCACATTACTGACTATTCGAAAACAAAAATGGCACGATCATTAATAAAACTTAAAACTGAAACCGCAGCATCCTCCCCGAGCAAAGGTCCTTAGTTGTTGGCAGCCACCAAAGCCATGTGCTCTATCAGGTCCAAGACTCGGTTGCTGCAAAAAGAAAAGGGCTTGAATGAGTAACTAGTACTTCTTCAATTGCCACCTATAAGCAAAAGTTTGTTCGCGAAAGCAGGCTTATAGGCTATCTAATCCAATCCATCATGAAACCTAGTTGGTTCCGCTATTAGGCCAAAACATGATGGGATACTAAGAATAACTAGCTTTTGAGCTAATTAGAAGCCGTGTGCAATGAGTTATCGAAATGTTGGATCACCAGCTGGAATTTTCTTTTTCGGTGGGGTGGGAGAGAGAGAGAAAGAGAGAGAAGTTGTACCTGTAACCCCATTCGTTGTCGTACCACAAGACAAGCTTCATAAAAGAGGCACTTAGTCCGATCCCGGCCTTTGCGTCAAATATGCTTGACCTGAGATAAGACAACAAAAAATGTATAAATCAAAACAAGATGACGAGAAAGTCACAACCAAAAGATTAAAAACTACCAAAATTTGGGATCTCTCGGTTAAATTATATGAATGGCGGAGGTAATTTGTATCCCAAGCTCCAAGAATACGCAGTAGATTAAACCAAGTAAACAAAAACTCAAGACATCATAAATCATAACCCTCTGTAGAAGATTCTTTTTTGTTTAAAAATGTAATAGGTAAACCAGGTGGTAAGATGATAACATCATGACAAACACATATGTGCTAAAGTCTAAAATTTTTATCGTCAAAGAATAAGCAAGTCAACAGTGAACAAAGATTATCTAGCGAGTGACGTTTTAGAAATGATAGCATCATAGCAGAGGAGGGAAAAAGATACCTTGAGTCACCAACAAAGTCGTTTGAGACGACATCCTCATCAGCGTATCCAAGGATGCCATTCAATGGGCCCTCTGAGGCATACCTACAATGGGTCGTAATCGAAAAGTTAGCACTTCACTCCTCTCAAACCCGATTTTGTTGTGTGGACGGGTAAGTACACGTTGAGGAATGGTTTGCCATTCCTTATATTTTTTTCATCTTTAATACGTATGATTCTCATTTGCCACATTTAGAAAATAATAATAGTTACAGACATAGAAGCGGATGCAAAACCAAAACAGCAGTCAGTTGATTCATTCCCAAGAGGTCAATGGAGTATAAGAAAGCAAAACATTGGGAGACTTACTTTATCGCTGCTTTGACATCATCATAAGAAGCACTCTTCTCGAGTCGACAAGTTAAATCTACAACAGAAACATTAGCAGTAGGGACACGGAAGGCCATCCCAGTAAGTTTTCCATTAAGCTCGGGAAGAACTTTTCCAACAGCCTACAATACCCAAACAGCACAAGAATTATAAAGTTGCACAACTGAATTTTTCTTTCCTATATCTATAGACTCTATGCTGAGTCTTCGTACCTTTGCAGCACCCGTTGAACTGGGAATGATATTTTGTGAAGCTGCACGTCCTCCTCTCCAGTCCTTCATTGAGGGGCCATCTACTGTTTTTTGTGTGGCTGAAAATTGAAGGATATACACAAACTCATCAAACTGACAAAACCTTCTGAAATGCTTATGTTTGTGCAGAGATGGAGAGCGAAACAAGGAGAGTGTACGCATTCAAGTGTGTGTGTGTGAACGCATGACGCTCCTATACCTATTAAGTATGGCTTTAACTACCATATATAATCCCATGAACATCCTCCCTAGTAACCTCGTTTCAAGAGTTAGTTCCACCTATGGAGGTTTTCTGTTTTTTGGGGTAAGTTCCACCTACGGAATTGTTAAGCTTAAAGTGGTGCAAATTGAATTAAATACACTTTTTTAAGTCCATACATAACCTATGTGGGATCATTATTCTGTGCAGAGATGGAACTAGGACTTTTCTGGAGGGAAGCTAAATATGTTTGTGCACAAGGTGTAAAAGTGACGTATTTATTCACAGGGTGATGAGAATAATTTTAAAAAAGATAAAAAAAAAAAAGCTGGGGTGGCCATGGCAACCCATTGCCTTCAATCCCTGCACCCTGCGTGAGCATATGTTTGTGTGTGTAAGAGAGAGAGAGAGGCGGACCTGTGGTTGCATGAACGGTAGTCATTAGGCCTTCAAGAATGCCAAACTCCTCATGCACCACCTAAAAGAAACAAATAGTAAGAAATGCTACATTAAGAAACCAATGCTTATATGGCTCGACTTTGTATTCCATGAAAGATAGCCAACCTTGGCAAGAGGAGCAAGACAATTTGTAGTGCAGCTTGCGTTGGAGACGA
Organism: Embelia ribes; assembly: GCA_001753735.1. Taxonomy (NCBI): domain Eukaryota; kingdom Viridiplantae; phylum Streptophyta; class Magnoliopsida; order Ericales; family Primulaceae; genus Embelia; species Embelia ribes. The sequence goes on along the minus strand of MKEJ01068548.1, from coordinate 3,105 downwards.
TATCCATGCTAGGCTTGTAGGAGGTCTCATTCACACCCACCACAAACATAGGGGCATCTGCTGATGGAGCCGATATCACAACCTTCTTGGCACCGCCCTGCCCATTCGTTGAAACTTATTAAATGATTTGCAAAAAGGTATACATACATGAAACCTATGCAAATGTACATGTGAACGAACAGATGACAGAGATAATTTTTAGAGTATACAAGTAGTTACAAAGGCAAACCTTCTTGTGTAGTGCAGCCTTATCAACCGTGGTGAAAATTCCAGAAGATTCCACCACTATGTCAGCCCCATAATCGCCCCAAGGAATATCAGCCGGGTCTCTGAACAAATATGACATACCATATGAATAATGGTGCTTAAACCATTAAATCTAGTTTCCACTCAATGGAATCACAACGCAAAACAAACTTAAGAGGATCCGAAAAAGGATACCTTTTGCTTGAAATTTTAATCTGCTTCCCATTGATCTCTAAGGTGGACTCATCCACAACATTAAGCGTTCCCTTGAAGACTCCATGGGTAGAATCATACTTGAACATATAAGCCTATGAGAGCACAAACCATGTGTAACAATCATCAACTATGCACACAGTAGTGCACCAATCATACTAATTATAATATCACTTTCTACAGCAAAACTAGCAGGCCAAAAAGAGTGAGCAGAGAGAGGACATGGCACTTCATGGATATGGTCAGAATGAAGCAGGGATAATTTCATATAGCTTGTTAGATTTGTTACTTACATATATATTGAAAGCTAAATGACCCCACCTTATCTCCTTATCTGAGCTTTTAGCCTCACAAAAAATTCAGTGGAAAACATGGGTGCTGACAGGTCATACATCCATAAAACATGGTTTCGGAAACAAGTGCACGTAGGAAGCATAGCTTTCGTTCAATTTATCACACAAATCATCAAATTTGATATTTTTTGCAAGTAGAAATTCTCTGACATGTCACTCAAGGGGGGGAAGGGGGGGACAAAAAATAGGTTGCTGTCATGAGGTCAAGTTCAAAGTTTTTCTACTTCCAAACTTAAAAGTAAGAACTCACTTTGAAAGTAAACCAAGTTAAATTGATAGAAATGTTCTCAATCAAGTGGTTATAAAATAGTACGAGACGTTAGGAAAAATATATAAAAGTAAAAGCACAATCTCTTACCATATACTTGGCATCAATAAACGGGTCATTGACAGCAACAACATCGATATCATCTCTTGAAGTTGCTATCCGCAAAACCAGCCTTCCAATCCGACCAAAACCTGTAAACCTTAAGCATGTGAGATACGCATAACAAATACTCTAGATACTGGGCGAAAACTTGGCAGTTCAAATAGTCTAGTCGGTAGATTGCATTGAAAGACATTGACAAAACAAAAACATACCATTGATGCCAACCTTCGTCTTCCCACTGCTATATGATTCTGATAGAGCAAAAAATAAAAAATAAAAAAATAGATATGTTAACACATGCAACTCATATCACAAATACATAATATACTGATCTATCTAAATTTGAAGGATCAATTCTTACGCTTAACTGTGGGAGGTGCCTCAGTAGCAGTGGCCTTGATGGTTTGTGCACTCCGGGCACTGCATTACTATAGACTTAAGACCAAACACTTTTTCTGTGAAAAATAATAAATGGACAATGCATATGATAATGCATGACTAGAGAAAGCGAAATAGTGCCAAGTACTCAACTGTAAAGAATGTGACTTTCTAGATCCGGCAACGTTTGAAAACTTTTTGGAATTCAAATTCTGACCAAATCCAACAAATGACACCTGAAAAAAAGAAAAACAATAAAAGCAAGAATTAAGAACAAATCACATTGAACATTAGTCAAACCAGACTAGAAAACCACTTGTTGAATATAAGAGCATTCCCACCAGTAATTCTAAATTAGGCTTTCCAACTATCAAAAGGGAGAAATGTAAAACACCGGTGTTTTTATATTTCTCGGTTTCTAGAAAACTCAACAAAAATGCTATAAGAATTCTCAGCGGGAAAATCTACTATACCAGTTTTTCTATTAAAAAATAAAAAATTTCAATTCACAATTTCTATGAAACCCCAGTTTTGTATTAAGATTTCGGAAAAACATATTTTTGTATTTTATTATTATTATATGATATACAATTATTGTAATAATTCTATATAAATTTTGTAAAAGACTGGTTTAAATAATTTCTACATTTTCAATTTCTAGTGGGAACTATTCTTTTCAAATTTTATACAAATAATGGTTTGATTGCAGGTTTTTCCCAAAACTTGAAAGAAGATATTTTATTTTTATTTTTATATATAAAACTTGCAATTAAGGGTGGTATTTTTATATTTTTTAGTTAACAGTAAATTTTTTACAAATTTTTTTATTAAAAAAATAATTTTTAAACAAAAGTATAAAACTCTATTTAAGATTTGAAAAAATATATTTTTGTATTTTATTATATGATATACAATTATTGTAATAATTCTATATAAATTTTATAAACGATTGGTTTAAATAATTTCTAAAATTTGAATTTCTAGTTAGAAAATTGAATTTCTAGTGGGAACTATGCTTTACAAATTTTATACAAAGACTAGTTTGATTGCAGGTTTTTCCCAAAACTTGAAAGAAGATATTTTATTTTTATATATAAAACTTACAATTAAGGATGTAAATGAGTCGAGCCAAACTTGACACTACTCGATCTCTGCTCATTACCTCAAACAATGTGCAGCTCGGGCTCGGGCTTGCTTGTATAGGGCTCGACAACATTCAAAATGCTACTTTTGTCATATGGGCCACCTTATTTAGGGAGGCACATAAAACGTGGGCTAAATTTGACTTTTAAGCCTTGTCTGACAAATGATATATATATTGAAATCCTAGCCTCACATTGCTCAAGTTGGTCGATGAAGGACATATAAATAGGCAGAGTAATTCCATCTATGTTGTCATGATTCTTTCCCAAGCATGAAATTATTCATGTATTTACATAGATATATAATTTATATAGAAATATATTTATATTTGTGTCCACATGCAATATAGTACATGTATTATATATATATATATATATATATATATATATAATATTTACCATT
>MKEJ01068544.1:0-12049 GCA_001753735.1 Embelia ribes | reverse complement strand
TGAAAATTGGCTTACAAAAAGAGGTCATATAATCATATAAAATCGTTTAAGCTCATTATTAGTCGATATGAGATGATATTTAATACTTCCTCTCATCTTGTGGATGAGTCAAATTTTCGAAGCCCAATAAGTGCACAAGAATAGATGGAATCAATAATAACTTTTTAATTTAATCGAACAAATAAAAATTTTTGGTTCTGATAACATATTACATTTATAATTATAACTTGACATGTGTAGAAATCATTCTTGAAAACCAATTTGTAATGGGAGAAAACACATATAATCATATATAATAATTTAAGCTTATTATTAGTCGATGTGGATAATATTTTACCCATATATACCATATGAACCAAACAACTTTCAGATCTAACATACACAAAAAACATAAATTCCTTTCTTACATGCGAAATCTTTTCCATTGATATTTTATGGCAAAAGATTTAGAAGAGAAGAATAATTAAAATGTAACACTTTCATTTTATTTTAACTACACTAGTAGTTAGTCCTTTTAGTCTCCCAAGAGAATAGATTAACTAGGTTCGATTAGTTTTTTTTTTTCCTTTTAAAATGGTCTTCTTTAAAAAAAATAATTCATACGAAGTAATTAAAAAGTAACACTTTCTTCATGTTGCTTCTTAAATTTATTAAACTTTTAGGGGACACTTTAAATTTATTACATTAATTGCTCCTATTTATTATTATTGTGGGGCACGAGGTGATTTTGAAGGAATTTTGAAGAAGGTAAGACCGGATTTGTTTGGTTAAAACTTATAAATTTCAGTATATCAAATTTTTTTACTTAAAAGTTGAATAGTATTTAGTTGCTTAAGTTTTAATTTGAGCTTATGTGTTGTTTTGGTCGAAATAAACTAAAAATTTTAAATTGAGTGTATTCATTTCTGTTAAATAGAAATAGGCTGACTGATTTTTTAATAGCTACAACCAAAATGAATCCTAATTCAGAAGGGTACCTATGTTATTAAAAAAAAAAAATGACTATTTTTAAAATGAAAAAAAAAAACGTTTAAAGCGAAAGTAAGCACCCTTAAAAGTGTAAACAAAGCCAAAAGTTGTATAGAAAAGCTGAGGACATTATTGCTATGATTAAAGCTTCGATCAAGTTCCAATGGCAAAAAGATATGCAGTGATATTATTTAACTTAAGAAGCGTGAGCCTATCCTGCCATCCAAATGAAAAAGAATTATATATATATATGCATATATGTATATATATATATATACATATAAAATAATAGAATGCAATTTGTGTGATACGTAAATTGTGTATAATATATTGTTTTTTATACAATATTAACTTAGTTATTTATAAAATTATTTCATATAATTTTTTTATGTGACATCTTGTATTTTTTTTTAATTATTTATAATTTTATAAAAAAACAAATTTAGTAGAATTTATGCTATAATAATATTTTTATAATTTTTTTTTGTCTATTTAGGTTAATCATATATATGTGAAAATATTATCAAGATAATATTTTAAAATTTTACGGAGAATCTTAGATTGATAAGTGTGAGAGATTGCTTTATTAATGGAAATAGTTTCTTTCCTAAATTTTAATTGCTAAATTGATGAGTACATGCGTCAGAAGACTACACGGCCACTTGTCAAAAAATTATGCAACCATATGTCGCGATTAGAGCAAAAATAGTTTCGCAATTAGAGCGAAAGTAACAAAAAGCTCAACTTTTATATTAATAAAAAATAGTGATCTTATTTAAGCCCTCGTTCCCAAACATAATATTGGGCAGACGGTAGATTAGTTCCCCAAATTGTTTCAGCATTATTATGATTTTTTTAATTGGTCAACTGAACGCTGCATCATTCAGCCAGGTGGAACAAAGTGTCTTTAATTTGAATGATAATGTAATTGCAACCTCAAGAAAATCTTGTGGAAGTACGTTTGAAAGACCAAAATTATGCAACCAATTGAATTGTTTAGAAACAAGACAAGAAGAAATGAACATGGAAGTGTTCTTCAAGACAAGGATACCTAATTCGCACTATCTCCAATGAGTTTAAGTTTGGCAGATTTGAAAGGCTTGAATCCATCTGAACCTTTATCATCGAGGGCCGAATCACTATTGTCCTTGGTGAAAGCTACATATTTGAGAGTAACTTTGTCAATTTGATGAAATAAAGACATGAAGAAATCTATAACCATAAATGATAATAACGCCCGCTAATAGCTACTTTAAAGTAATAATGAGAACGAATACCAAATTTGTATTGACTGGAAAAAGACGTGTGTCCTATTAATGAGGCAGGACACGTTTTGATCATTAAACATTGTGGAAGAATATTCAGACCAAAATAAAGCACTACTACTAAAAACACTCGATTTTAGCCAGAACTACTGATTATGGCACTAATTATGAATGACATTTCAAATTTAATAAATGGAGTAATTTAATTCAAGTCCTCTAATTCCTTTGTAATCCTTTCAACTTCAGCAATTATTTGCAGAAAAAGGAAAAACTTGCTCTCTCTAGGATTGCAAGTACTCATCGAGGAAGTCCAAAATTCATAGTGGGACCAATGCATATTGTGCAGGTCAAAGGATACCTAGCTCATGGAGAAGCACTAGGAATCTTTGAACATATATATTCAATTGTTTGCATCACTTGATTTTATTTCAAATAAGACAGGAGTGTGGATTTATCAGGTATGCATGCAAGACTTGAGCAAAATTTAAGGACATACCAGCTTATTGACAAGAAGGGTTCCTTTAACAGCACGTCCATTGTGGAACAGGCGAATCTGCATCAACAAAGGCTAGACCAAGATGGAAACGACAGGTCAAGAAAAGAACCCTACGGTAAGAAAATAAAACATTATAATTGATATAATCCATCAAGAATGATTAAAATGCTTACTGGTTCCTTCCTGTGAGAATCAGACTCTCTTGGATCAAGCGACTTCTCACAGTTGACATTAAGAAGATGCTGAGTGATAACATAGTAGAGATCAGATAGGGAAAAAAAAGGCAAGAATAAACAGGAACTAGAGTAATAATAGAAAAAGAAACAATATACATAAGCAGGTAATTTAGAAAAAGACAGAATAATAACACAAACAAATAAAGGGGCTGAGGAATAATTCGGCAAGGCGTGTATAAGAGAAATTAGGGGCCTTAGGCAATACTTTCATTCGGGGCTTTTGATTAGCTAAAAAAAACGTTATATCAAATAGTTTCATTAGCCGTGTAAGAGACATTCAATAAAATAGATTTTAGAAATTTTGAATCCAGATTAAATACCAAACAAAATTAATGAACACAAAAAAGAATTAAAAATAATTCTAATGATTAAGATAAAATAATCTTCTAACACGACAAGTATCCTTGCAAACAATAGGTCTGAGCTTCTGAATAAATTCAAACAATGACTACTAATAGAACAATTCCTTGCAGTTGAGATGCCAACTTACCTAGGTGATAGGAGTAGCAAGAGGTCAGATAAAGAGAGAATGGAGATATGATACAAAAAAACCAAAATAAAACTTTACTTTTTTTTGGTAAAATAACAATCATCATCATGGTCATCCAAGCCTTAATAGTAAGATGTCACGTTGGATTGTTAACATGAATTTTTTGACGCCATTCGTTTCTATCAAAGGCAACTTGCTCATTTATTTCTGTCATGCACATATCCTTCTCTATCACTTTCACCCACATAGTTAAAGCCCACCTCAACCTCTGTTCACTTTCCTACATTGAGATTCTTACACGTTCTAATTGGTACACTAATAAATCTCATTCTCATATGCCCAAACCACCTTAAATGAGTCTCTCATCTTATTCTCAATTGGAACTACTCCTAACCTTACACGGATCACTTCATTCCTACTTTTATCTTTCCTAATCTTCACGCATATCCATGTAAACATAGCATTTGTGTTACAGTAATCTTATGTTCATCTTGTTTCCTCGTAGCAACACTTAGTTCCATACAATAAAGTTGGTATTACCGCGGTCCTGTAACATTTTACTGTTAATCATAGAAGCATATTGTGATCATATAAAATCTCGAAAGCACTTTCCCACTTCATCGATCCTGCTTGGACTCTATGGTTAACATCTTTTATTATCCCACCATTGCTTCGCAAAATGGATCTCAGATTATAGAAATGATCAATATATAGTACCACCTTTTCACCCAATTTAACCACAATCGGATATAGCACACGCCTTCCAGTGAAACTACACTCCATATATTCCATCTTTTATGTACTCAACCTAAAATCGTATGACTCTAAAGTATGTCTCCATAGTTATGGTTTTTCATTTATATATGCTGTAGTCTCATAACTAAAACTATATAATCAACAAATAACATACACCACAACACTTCAGTTTAGAAGTGTCTAGTCAACTTGTTCATTACTATTGCAAACAAGAAAATGCTTATTATTGAGCCTTGACACAATCCTATTGTAATAGGAAAAATGGACGATAAGCCACCACATGTTTTGATATTGATAATTACACCATCGTACATATCCTTGATAATATTTATATATTTAAGAGGAATCAATTTCTTTGTTAAAACCCACCAAAGTACATCTCTCAGAATTCTATCATAAACCTTTTCCAAATCAACAAATACCATATGTAAGTCTTTCTTTCCCACTTTATATCTTTCCATCAGTTATCGCAGTAGATAAATTGCCTTTGTAGTTGATCTCCCAAGCATAAATCCAAACTAATTTTCCGAAATCATAGTATTTTGCCGTAACATATACTCAATTACTCTCTTCCAGAATTTAATGGTATGACTCATGAGTTTAATACCACGATAATTTGAACTGTTTTGTATATCACCCTTATTCTTATATAAAGGTACTAAAGTACTATTTCTCGATTCATCGGATATATTTCCATTACGCCAAATTTTGCTGAATAATATTATTAACCATGTTATCCCCACATCCGCCGGAGCTTTTTAAACCACAATAGATAAGAGTCTTAAACACCAACATAAAGCATTAGTACCTAAACTAGACAAGAAATAAACACCAAATATGAAACTAAACAAAAACTTCAGAAAAGTAACAAACTTACAATCCCTACAATAACGATTGGCCGAAAGAACGAAAACCAGCCAAAAGACGATTTACGTATGTACCAGGTTTTGCCGTTTCCGGAGTATTTTGACCAGAATTTTGATTGAGTTCCAAACCCTTCTTTCGCATCTTCTCCAAAACTGATTCTTCGAACGACCAAAACTCAGCTCCATATACACCACCCACGAATCTCTGAGGACCCGGATAATTGCTACTTGCTTTCGGTGGAGTCGTGAATGGAGAAACATTTTCTGGTTTTGACCCTTTTTGTTCCCCACACTTCTCCCGAAGCGCTTCCAGTTCCTCCTTGAGTTTTCGGAAAACTTTTTCTTCTTCGTACCTTTTTCTAGCTTCAAAATCTGCGCGCCTCTCCTTACGTTCCAGATCAGATATAAGCTCTCATTGCTTGGGATTGAGTTCGTTTTGGTTTCGGTGCTTTTCAATCTCGACACGGATGCTAGTGTCGAAATCCTTACTCATTTTTGGATTAATCAAAACCTTGAACAAGGAACGCAGCTGTTGGAATTCTTCTAGCTCTTTCTTGTCATTCGGTCGCTTATCGGGGTGCAGTTGCAGAGCTTTTTTCTTATAAGCGTCCTTAATGTCCTTCGATGAAAGCTTCAACCCTTCTTCTCCAGAAGGAAAACCCAAAATAAGATAATGATCTCTCTCTCCCATTACCAAAAACATACGAAAAAGAAGTGAAATAGGTTTCTCAGGTTTGCTACTGGGATAGTTTACGATGTATTGATATGCAGAGAAAATTGAGATTTCGGTTATAATGCGTATGAATAACATATATTATGCATGTTTATATAGGCAAGTCTTAAAACAAATAGGAAATAATAGTCCCATACTATATAGGAAACAAATACCAATTAGGAAACTAAATTTAATCTGCAGAAACTCCATATTTTTTTAGCCAATTTCTTTATATCCAAGGTAACTTTATTTCCAATATTGTTTGCATGTCATATAGTCTGACATACATTTGAAAGATTTGTTCAAGAGTACTAAGAGTTTGACAACATCCCAACACGAACTAGTTTACTTTTGTCGAAATAAGATGAATACAATAAATACGGCAAAACATAGCCCCAATTTATCATTTGCCTATTTGTAGAACAAAAATAAATAAATAAATAAAAACAAAAACAAAAATGGCTAATGAAACAGATATGCTAGCATAGTGCTATAGGCAACCGTTTCAAGTGCATTCCCTTGCTTTTCTTCTGGTTTTAGTTTTCACTACCAGTATTTTTCACAACATTTGCGGAATTATCGGCCTCTCTATACAAAGGAATTAACAAGATGTACATACATACATTCAAATCTAAAGTGTATTAACAACATTATATTACTAAAACGAGAAACAATATTTACATTCTAAAAGAAGATGTAAAACTGCGAGACTGGACTTCCTAAATGATGCTTCGATAATCTGATTCCGCGAAATCAATCGGGATTGAGCACAACACAAAATGGGTCCACTTTACGAAAGCTTGATTGGGCACCTCCAACTTTTTACAAATTTCTCAATTTATTCCTACCAATAAAAGAAAGCGAGTTTACATGTCACCCACATTCGTGGACCAAGCGGGGAGGGGGTGGCTACTTCCCTATCTGAACTCTTAAATTTCCATAAGATATTTTTATAGAACTTAAATATTTTACAAACAATTGGACTTGGATCCCAGGTCAAAAATCCTGGTGCGCCACTGGGTCATCAAACTCAAGTTTGATAGTCCACAGGTATATTGGCCGATATTTAAGAAAGCACTTTGAACACATACAAGGACTGATTATAGCACGAATCTATAACTAAGAACAGGCTACTTACAGTGGCGATGAAATAAGCTAATCCTCGTCTTTGGTATCAGCATCTCCATAAACAACAGCAAAATAGTGATTTAACGTGGTTGGTGTAAGGCCTGGAAACCTGTGAGAACCGCCAGGTGGCACATCGATCTTAACAAACGGCCATCTTAAATTTTGAGCAGCTTCACACTCTTCCCATCCATCTCCGATTACACAAAACCGGACATTGGGCCCATCAAAACGCTCCTTGATTAGAGAAAAACACTTAAGCTTTCCTACATCCCACGCGCTGTACACTGAGAAAAGGGTAAATTTGTTAGTGATACTTTCTGAACTTCTGATTAACTTCAGAATTAGGTCCATAAAAAATATCCAAAGCCTAATACTTGGACACATTTTGAAAGAAACAGATTTGGTCTCTAATTTTTGTTCAGTTTTCTCTTATCATTCAACCTTCACTTTCACCCTTTTTTCTATTTATTATTATACTATTATATTTTAAAGTGCTTCAAGTTTCAAAACTAAGGCAAAACCAAATTTGAAAACTCATCCATGGAGATAAGTTAATGCACTTGTTAGAGCACTCGCAACAGCTTTGCTAAAAATATGATTTTAGCTATTTTACAAAACAAATTTAGCAAAAAGTAAAACAATATACATAAATCAGATTGACCGTCTATTTTAACTTTTGCTACAGTACATAACTAAATATACCAAATCACTGTAGCATAAGTAAATTATTTTCTCTCCCCTATGATTCAGGATCCTCTTATCTTCCCCTCATTCACCCACCCCCTTTCTTTCTTCTTCCTTATTTTCACTTGATAGTTTTTTTTAAATGTTTATAACTTTAAACCGAATATAATTTTGCATGTTATACATCGTATTAAAATATATTAAATATGCTTCAATACGATATCCATATTGATATATAAATTAAAAATTTTATATAAAAAATTATCAAAAAAGAAGATTTATTTATCAATGTAATTTTTAGCTATGCTACATTATTTTATAAAATATAGATATGCTAAAGTTTTATTAAAGATTGAGTTACAGTAATTAAATGAGCTTTTTAATTAACAAGAGTACAAATTTTTTAAGAAACAACCAATATATTTTGTATGTTATATACACCATATTAAAACTTATAAATACATTTCAAAAAGATATCCAACTAACATTTAAATTTAACAATTTTGTATGAAATATTTTCAGAAATTAATATTTTGTAATTAATATTAATTTTAAATTTATTAATAAACTTAAAACTAAAAGAAATGTAAAAAAAAATTAAGAAAATGATCATGATGCAAAATAGACAATCTGGTGCATAGGATAGTTGAATATTGAATGGGTAAAATAGAAAAATGAACTTTTTTGAGCTACTTTAGCCATTTCTTTCATCAAAACTGATGCGAATGCTCTTATCCATGAAGAATCTTTAATTTGAGCCAGATCGAAAATCAAATCAAGAAAGACCAAAACAACAAAATTGTAGATGGAAATAAAAACACCATTATTTCGGATTAATTCATAATTGTTCCACTTCTTTGAGTAAGATCAATAATAAGGTTCCGTTTACACAAGAATATGTCCTTTCATGTTTCGCTTACAGTGCGCATATGTACATCCATTGTGCCAATAAAACTAGTGACACGTGACTCTTTTAAGGTAAGAAACTCAGCATACATGATTGACTTGTGTATAGTCTTTTGACTGTTTTAGAGGTGAAAAAAGAGTTTGTACCTTGACAAATTATAGAACTTTTTCGGAAGAAGGAATTCATAAACTAAGTTAATCTAGATTAAAACCAAAACGAAGTACAAGAACATGAAATTAGGTTCACCAAGGGTTGGTTTCTGCTACTGATTTGATGAATTTGGTTCTTGATGTCCAGTCATTTTCTTGCAATGTGTTCTTTTTTTTGGGCTAAGCAATGTGTACTACAGTATTAAACAAGAACAGAAAAGTGAATTTTAATAACTAGCCATATATATATACATGCCACAAGTTCTAAATTTTCTATGCCTGGAATTAGATGAACCTATAAGATAAGAGAGCAGTTAACCATAAAAGGCAGGGTGTATATACTTGTGTTATGCTTCATGCATTGCTCATAAAAAAATCTAACAGAATCCATACTATCGTCTTACGAAATTCATCACACACATCAGATGATCCATTCCTAAACACAACCATTGCGCTAAAAAGCCCATGGGCGAAGACCATAACTTACTGTTTAGGAACTACTTTACTAAATGAGTTCATGGAATTCCTTAGGTTGTAATGCGATTAATTAACTCCAGTACCCACGGCTAAATAATGTAAAAGGAAATAAATTCCGTAAAAGACATGGCAAAATAAATGGAAAGCACAAAATGATTTACACTTGGAGACAATTAAAAAGGATAAGAACAATTGCTAAGCCACCACTAACTAAATAAAAAGAAGGGGTTCAGCAAGCGGCCCCTTTTTGAGTTTCTATGAGAACATTGAAGAAGTTGCCTTAGATAGGAATGAGTGAAGCAGAAGAATTCAACGAGCAGAGGCGATCTCTATTTTTGGCTCCATTTAGCCGACCTCAAATTCTTGGGATTAAGACTTGGTGTTGTATGAGATTAATATAACATGAAACAGAATTTGCTCCATTGTACAAAAAAGCTAGTTAACAAAGAGGGAAAAAACAGCCCCATAGAAGAAAAACTAACCATTTTCATGTGTAATCAAGTCATCTAGTCTAAAGAGCAAACATTTGACCAGGCTCGGTATCAACGATCCAGAAGTGACCAAAACATGGATGTGCTGAGAAGGGAGCTTGTTTGCCCCATCAGCTGAGCCGGCATGGGAAATCCTCCCTGAACAATCCTCCAAACAAGTTCGAGCTGACAAGGGAGAATATTATGAAAATCAGCAATCAAAATGTATTATTTAAAACTAAGAAAGCCGCTAAAGTGAAGACTGCCACTCAAGGAAAAGACTAATGACTCATCATAGAATAACATCCTTAGCCTTTTTTCTAGTGTTCTTAGCATGCAAGTATGCAACCATGCAATCTAAAGAGGATATACCAATTTCTATTAATTTAGGTAAATACTTGAGCATAAGATAGCAACTCAAACCATTTCATTGTTGTCAATTCAGCCTGCTCACTCTCTTTTTCTCCAAATTCCAAAAAACAAACAGGAAAATAAACATGGAAGCTGCTAGTTTAGTGAGCAAATAGTGGGCATTATCATAATGATTGCTTACTAATTACGAAGGGAACTCTATGAATTCCTATTTTTGGCAGGTAATTACTGGTTCTGTGGTATTATCTTTACAAGTTAGCATGTACCTGATGAGAGCCATCTATCTGTGTAACTATCAGTGGCGCCATAGAGATTTTCCCAAAACTGCATCATCTCTTGGTCAAAAATAGTATGCAAACCCTGCAATACAGATTTCATTCAATTTCCAGATTGAAGAGTGCTAAGTTCATCAATGCGTTGATGCAATGAGATGTATAATGGATGTGTTACTGTAGGTCCAAAATGATAACTGGTGACACAACACATACATAAATGGGCCTAATTATGAAAAAAATTAAAACCTTTTGGTACTTTTCTGCTATCACTCGATGCCGATATGCTAATTTCCTCTTATTGTTATCGTCACATGGGGGACTAAGACCATCCTCATTGAAATCATAATCAGAAAGATCCTGGCCATCATCATATTGGCTAAAGGCGTCAAGGAAAGGTGCATTGCAGTTCTCAATCTGGATTGTAAAATGAAAATAGGTCAACATAACAATAACATTGGAAAAATATTTTCTATAATTGATAAACTTGGTCAGAATACTACGCATTCATTAATGAAAAATGGAGATGTTACTTGTTCATAGAAGAAATAGTCATCACAGACTTGAAGGATATGTTTCTCCCACAATTCCCCAATTCGAACACCTCTTTGTACATCCTTTGAACCATTGAAGGCCTCTGCATATGCCTTGTTTATCAAGGACTTGAGCAATATGAGAGTCTCGTCCATGTCCCATATATAAACATTTAGCATCTTACTCCCAGAGTTTTTAGGTAAATCCTTTGCCCTTTCAGTGGTCCCAACTGAATTCGAAATCCCCGTTATGTCACCCATTTCATCTAAGGTGAATAATGTGAGAGCAAGAACTTTACCCTATCAGATTACAATCAATCATTAGATTTCATCACTACCTAAAAAAATAAAGCTTGCTCTTGGCCGAACTCGTACAATTATGCTTGTTCCCACTCATAGAAGATTCTATCTACTAAAGCATGAAGTTCATTATGCTCAAAACGAAATCCACTGAATATGCCACCTGATGTAAATATTAAATTTACGAATTTGGATTTAAAGGGAATAACTGGTTGCAATTGGCGACTAGAGAGAAGGTACAAATAAATCGACACCATAAGCCCACAAGTTAAAAACGTGGGTGTACGCCTTAGTAACCTAATGAAATTTGTATCCGCCAACAGGACCATCAAGTTTGTACTTATATTTGTAACTTAATAGTATTATTCCATCGGCATCTTCCCCCTTGTTCACGTCCCTTTGAGCACAATGGACGTATTCCTTTTATCAGCAACACAACAAAATGCTAAGGATAATGGTAACACGTATCACCTCAAACATTTTTCCTTTTTCCTTTTTCAACTTATAAGCTGCAATGCCATTTTTGCCGTCGTAAGATAAAAAGGCTAAAAGCTCTCGGCTAGATGAACTTTAGCTTATACGAAGCAGCTCGCTTTTTTGGTTTTCGGACGTTAAAAATTAGAAGCTTTTCCAGCCGGATGAACGATGAAAATCTTTTTTTTTTTTTTTTGGCTAATCACCAAGATTCAAGAACACTTTTGATGTTTTACCTTTCATCAATTTGGACTTCATATTACACTCAATGTAAATAACCAAAAATATATAAATTATTATAAATAGATTATACTGTAAAGGAAAAATAATAAGTCTAATTTGTCCATTAATTTAATCTAAACTATTAATATTTAAATCTCCAAAAAAAATTTGTTGACTGTAATTAAAGACAAAATAGTCCAAATAGTTACAAAAGGACTTATTTGATGAGTTATTGAAATCTTATGAATAAAATTAATAAAAATTAAAA
>MKEJ01068541.1:0-12875 GCA_001753735.1 Embelia ribes | reverse complement strand
TCTAAGTAACGAGAACAAATTTTGAAGGTCAAATCTATATTTTCGGTAAAATCTTACGATTCGATTTTACGGACTCTCTATCGATTCTACGTAAAATCTCGATTTTAACAACCTTGGGCATACCCTAAATATTCTTCTATTACCTTGTTTCTTTTTTATCTATTACTCAATTGATGGCAAATAAAACTGATAACGAACTGCCAATTTAGATAATCTTATCTATTGCATGTTATTAAACCTATTTCTTTATTTTATGAAGGCAGTATTGATTACTTATGATTGTAATCTGGAAGATGGTTTTTACACGATCCTACAATACCTATCTCAATATTCACTCTTTTTAAAGATGAAGATTAGCGGTCTTTTATGTAAATTATGTTCCTCGTTTGATGTAGTAAATACTCCCGTTTTCAAACTTTTTCTCACCGATGAAGCATTCTAAGATCCATTCCCTTTGTATTTGAACTGTGAAGTTGTTGTAACTTATAGCCTAGGCAACACTATGTTCGGTTTAAACTTTAATTTGATCATATGGATTTGCCAACTGTCAAAAATAATTTGTAACTGACTTGACCTATTAAATCATAATTCCGTTATTTCTGTACTTCCGTAATATTAACATAGTAGCCAGCAGCCAGTATTGTACTGATTAGTTTGATTGAAAAAATGATCTTACTTTATTTTTTTATTGTACTTTACTTTTGAATTCTCATTTCCGAACCAAATTTTAAACGTGTTCTATCCATATATGTGAACCAGTTTTCCTTTCTATTTTTAATGCAAATAGAACACCTTTCCTACTTTTCCTTCACATAGACATCTTGTGGTAGTCGTACTTTTGCTTGCAGCTTTGTTTTGTTTATTATTGTTTTAGGCAAAGGAAATATCTAATGCAATAGAGTGTTTTGCGATTGGTTTTGAAATCGACAAACTGTGCTTTATCCCCACTACATGTTCGTCGTTTGTTAGGATATGTAAGCTTGGATTTTGCTTCTTTGTCGACATCTTATTATATCGTCTATGTTGTTTTGAAGGGGATTTGTTATGTTATTTCCCGGTCGTAATTTGACAATAGGGGTCAATTTCATTACTTGTAACTTTTTGCTGAACATTCTAACTTTATCTTTGGTAGAGTTACACTTTTTTAATAACAATTCACCAATTTAATAGACATTATACTTCAACCATTTTGATTAAAGGAGAGGGGAAAGCACCCTCATATTGTCCTTTGGTTTCAATTTTCTATCTGCACATCTTTCTTAATATATTTTTCCTTTAAAGTTATGTGCAAATATCATTTTCCTTTTCCATTTTCTCATCCATAGCACTAAATCCCTGAAAGAATAGGTTCAAGCCTGCGCCTTACATTTTACCGATGCTCTCCCTAATACTTGTTTTTTGTTTTTTACGATTGCTAAATCTCCCTAATGTTAACAAGGGGAATACCTAATTGAAGTAAATCATTCTCCGAAGTTGCCACTAACCTCCATGTGTTAGTATTTGGATTGCAATGTGTTATTTGTATATATTACTTGAATTATTTGATTTCTAGTCAATGTGGTTAAGTATTAAAACAAGATCTTACTCGAGAAGCTTAGTCAACAACACCAGGCAGATCACTTGGAGTTGCCTAAATAGAAGATTCTTTTGCAGTTTCCATTGCGTTCTATCATTGCACGACTCAATTACTGCGTCCACTCTTGCAACCTAACATACTTTTAGTGATTGATCCTATCATATTTGTAGTTAGAAGTTTCACATTTTCTTTTCTTGGCGTCTGTGGATAACATTTGATATTCCTTCTTGTCTGAAAATGTCTAGTTGATAGTGTGGCTACATATACGTCTGATGAACTTTCTCTCCAGAAGTGAGTAGTGATGTAAGTGGTATGTGCGTGGTTAATTACCTTAGAGACTCCAGAATCCGCATTTCTAGCTATAATCTAAAGAAGTTTCAATGTAAACATTTTAATTATGTTATTCAAATTCAATAACTTCATCTAAATTAGTTCTATGATTTGTTTGTACAAATGTGCCACACAGATTCCTCATGGTCATCTACCATGAGCACATCCCCGTGAGATTGCAACTGCAAAAATAGAAAGACGAAAAATAAAATGATCCCCTGTGTTACCCTCTTTCATGTTTCATCGTTTCCTTGTTGGTATTTTCAGATTGCATTGGTTCTGCCTTTAATATAAAAGGAGTAATGCAATGTCCCAACTGTCGGAAAATTGAGAAAGGGCAATGGCTATATGCAAGCTCTTCTCGTTCTTTTCCAGATCTGAGTTTTGATGATTGGGTCCATGATGAGGACCTCTATGATTTAAGCTACTCCGAGATGGTAAGATATTCTTATTTTAGAATTTCTTTATAGATTTAAATGTCTTGCCTGTGTGTTAATATCCATACTCTTCTACTTTCAAAAAAATGAATAAATGAATAAATAAATAATCCATTCTCTTTTGTTTTTTGTGTCTATCATTTATGTTTCTTTGGTACCAAAGTTGAAAATAGCTTTATCTTTGGTTGCTTGATGCATATATGTATCTGAGAGCCTGCCACAATGCACAATGGCCACAACTGATTTAGAGACATGGGATCAGTAGGATGGTGGTGGTTTTCCAAAGTTGGCCTTCATGAATTTCCAGTTAGGGTTTACTATTATTGTGTAAATATCTATCTTAGGATGAAATGATGGAAAGGAAGCTCTTAGCTTTTTCCGATATGGTGAAAGTAGAAAAGACACAGTAGGTTTGTATAGGGTTCGGCCCCTTGAGACTTTCTCTGTATAATATTATTACTTATCAAAAACAAAACAAAAAAAAGCACAAAATTGTTGGTTATGTATAATGAAAACCATTAAATGGGTTGGTTCAGAAGAATTACTGAATGATAAATGAGGGTAACGTAAGGTGATGGGCTGCGTACCTTGACTTCAATTGAATTATTGAGAAAGGCATGGCACTGAGTGGTTTGACGATTAGTATCTCTCTCCATCGACAAAAGGGCAGAAATAGATCAATTTAGCTGGCCACTTTTAGTCGAGGAATGACGTAGATGTATTGGGTGGGGTAGAGAATCTTGGAATTTCTGTTCAAGTTTCCATTAATGTATCTTCATTTTCCTTTTGCATCTCTTTCAGAAATTGTCCATATAGACCACTGCTCGGTATACCCTTGCAAATTATTTTTCTTTCATGTACAAGAAACTAGTTTGATAACTAACATTTATTGCTCTTCAATGGGGTTTGCAGTCTTTTGGAGTCCAGTGGTGCCCATTCAGCGGGTTAACGCAATTGCCATCATCCTTCGAGTAAGTTGCAACTAGTCCTAGGGAAAAAGAGAATTTATTTTCTGTATATGAGTTTTAATATTGAAATCTAGTGAAGCTTTTGCTTCTCCTTAAAAGATGAAGCGCTTCCACTTGCACGTGTATGCACTCAGAATTATTTATCTTCCAATGACGGCCGGCATTTCTTGAGACTTTTAGTCGTTTTTAATTCCTCTGCTTCAGCCTTGCTCATCTTGTCGTCATAGATTTTTTGTAACTTGAAACTTGAGTTAAATGTGATTTTTTACAATTTAGGCTCCATTGAATATCTGGCTCCATTGAATATCTGCATTTGAAATCCATCAAGATTTGGGGATCAAATGTGAAGGAAGTGTTGTCTTTGTGTATAACACGGCTGAATGTTTACGATACCAATGAATTCATGAAGTGAATTGAGATGTCCGCAACATGAGGATTTCATATCAATGGCTAACACTAGCCATTTGAAATCCATGATGTCAAAGGCCAAGTGCAAAAATATGAATTTCAAATCTAGGTATTCATGGATTTACTTCCCCTAAATCCCTTGGGATTTCAAATCAACAAGTTCCTGAAAGGACCCATGGTTTCAATTGTTTGGAATCTTTTCGACTCTTTTGACTAGGCAGATGTCAACATTGTTATTATGTTCTCTGTCAGGATTTTTGACTTGGATTTAACCGCTTGCATTTGAGTGTTTTATATGTGAAACGAATAGCGAGTTTCCTATGCTTCTTATAGTTCATGAAATTAAAAGTTAAAAATCCATCTGTTAATATTTGATAGCCTATGCCTGACGATCAGAAAGACAAATTCTTTCCCTGCCATTGAAATGCTTACTTTTCTATAGAGCAGTTTTGTTTGAATTTTGAAAATCTAATTGTCCCCATGTGAATACATTTACGTTAAGTGGCAGATTATTATGTTTGTATTCACTAGTTATTAGGTATGTGTAGTTGTGTACTTGAGAAAAAGGGAAATACAAACAAAAAAAAGAAAAAAAAATAGTTAGTGTGTATTCTGCTATTCTTGCTGTTGGGAATTCATGACCTTTTTGCTTCATATGTTCCTTGGGTCCTCTGCGACTTAGTTTGGTAATGCTGTTGATTTTCTACATTCATTCTCAAAACTGCTTTTAAAAGTTGAAAAAAGGGGTGTAGTTTAAGTGCTTGGTAAATAGATTTGTATGGCATTTCGTAAAGTGATTTTTAAAAAGAGAAAAAATAGATATGCATTGGGTATGTAACAAGTAATTTTGAGGTTATTATTCTAATTAATAATTGAAAAGGCAAATTCCGCTTTTAAAAGCATCCCAAGACTGCTTCTAGAAGCACCCATAAAAAACCGCACTCATTGTCAAAAGCGGGTGTTTGTCTTTACAAAACACTACAAGCTATAATTTCCAAGGGAAAAAAGCAGCTATCAAACAGCAATACCAAACTGGGCTGAGTAAGAATAAAAATGAAATAAAACATTGAAGATATTTGTCGTACCTACAAAGATGGAAAAAACCACTTTAATGAACTCCTCAATTACCCCTTTGATCTAAATCACAAAAAGGACACAATGTTAACCATTTCAAATGAGCGATTTGGGTTTGACAAAAGCCAATCTAAAACAATTTTAAATGGGCATACTCTACACCAGTACTCCATATTGGGTGAATAATCTACATAACTTGGAGTTCGGCGCAAAAATACATGACCAGATTAAAAGGAATTACCTCCAGAGGAAGTGTTGCAACAAGTGGAGCACATACTTCTGATGTAAAGGACACACCAGTAGGGACAAATATGGTCTTAACCTGAATGCCAGATATATCCAATGTAAAATTGTGTTATTCAAAAAAGTAATCATAAAATATTGGAATAATTACACTTTGTACCCTCCTCTATAATCAATGTTGGTCCTGGTTCTTCACATTTTTTTTGCACGTGGAATTGAAAGGAAAATTTGGTTGTCGAATAATAAAAATGGCCCGCTGACTTATGCCTGATTTCGTTGGACCAAATTGGAAAGACAGAAGAAACAGAGACAAACATGGCACTTGGAATAAGTTCTTTGATATATATCCCAACAAAGTATGAAAGAACTAAACTTCCACGATTAGGGAAAGGTTACTAATGGATTGCTATAGATGACACATTCACAAGTACCTTGTCCCAGTTCTCTTCAATATCAATTCCTCCACATTCAGAAAAGCTTATGCTTCATCCAAGTCTCTCAGAGACAATATTAATGTAGAACTCTTCATCATGCGGGACAAAGGGTTCAACTATGAAAGTTGTTATGGGTCCTTTGCATCCTCCCATCTCAACCTG
The DNA here is from genome assembly GCA_001753735.1 of Embelia ribes. Classification (NCBI taxonomy): domain Eukaryota; kingdom Viridiplantae; phylum Streptophyta; class Magnoliopsida; order Ericales; family Primulaceae; genus Embelia; species Embelia ribes. Next base: position 7,243 of record MKEJ01068541.1, on the reverse strand, counting down.
TTGTTACAAAAAAGAAAACGAAAAATTGAATCGTTGTTATGCTAAAATGATGAATTAATACACCTCACACTTCATAAGAAAGGGAACTAGAAAGATACAAGTACCTCTTTGCCAAGTCGCTCTTTGACGAAAATAGCAACATGAGCCAAATCTAGGTTCAAGGCAACAAGGCCGCTCTTTCCACGTTTACCAAACAACATATCGGGCTTCACAACCAGCTTCTCTGATGAGAGCCAAGGCTCTTTATCTACGAGTTCATTCACATCCGTTGACTCTGTAATCTACCCACAACAAAATGAAAGTTTACAAGAAAACGTTACACCATAGAAGTTCACCAGAAATAACCCCTTTTATAATGTCATACAAAATCAATTCAAGCAACAAATACATCTCCAATAATTTAAATTGCATCGATTATGGTTCTGAAAACTGTTAACTGGTTCTCAAAGCAGAAACACTGCAAGATATCCATCTGGTGGAGTGGTTCCCATAGCATTTGTTGGAGATTTTTCAGAAAATAATCTAGTTTCAAAGGCTGACTGGAAGTTGTACTTGTCGGGGAGAAATAAGTACATTAAATCAAAGGGTACTAAAACAATGATGGTTCTGCATGTTTCACTGACATCAGTCCCCGAACTAGTAAAAGCAAACACAAGAACAGATACAAAAATCTCCAAACACACCCAATCAGACCTGTATTTCCATTACATTACATATTTACATGAATAATGATATGTTTGGCCGAGCAGTACCAGATGCTAGTATTTTCATATCTACTAAATTCAAGGGGAGTACTGTAGAAAACTTTAATTTCTAGGTGATTGAGTGATGTTAAGATACACTGGTGGAAGCATTCCTCGGGATTTAATCCCTAAATTTAGGATAGAGGGACATTTAGGGGCACTGGTCGGAATGCGAGTAATATCGAACCAATTTGTGTAAACAACAACCACCTTATTATTAATACCAAAGGCTAAAAGAAACCCACATCTAAGAACATCAAAAATACGAAATCAATTCTAGAAAATGGTAGATGCCTGCGCAGATTTAATTCCCAATTCAGCCCCAGCAAGCCTCTTGTAATGCTCTTTCAAAAGCCTCTTAGAATCATACTCTCGAATCTTCTTGCGTGCCATTTCTTCTTAACCTAATTTCAGGAAATAAAAGTGAAAATGAAAAACCACAACCAAAAACAAAAACTGACATCAGATCTACATTCACAGATTACAAATACTAAAATCCAGACCACAAAATTACAAGCATCGCATAAATGTTTTCCCAATTTAAACAAAGAAAAATATATAGCACAGAGAAATCCCCAATTTTCTAGGATAACCTAATAGGAGTATCCGAAAAGAGAAATGATAATGAAAATTCACAATCAAAATTAAAATCAGATCTACATTCACAGATCACAAATACCATAACCCAGATCACACGCATCACATAAATCCCCAATTGTTTAAAAAGTCAATAACTTAATTCACAAATATTTATGCATCCCTACAAAGAGCTAATATTTGATCCAAGCTAGAATTAGTGAGTAAATTGGAAAAAGTTAAATATATGTTATAACATTGGTTAACCTAATTTGTTCATATCCTAATTTGAGAAAACAAAAATGCAAACCCATACTCAAAAACAAAAATTGAAATAAGATCTTACATTCACAGATCGAAAATAATAGAACTCAAATCACAAACATACACAAATCACATAAATTCTTCCCCAATATAAAAAGTAACAATTTAACACACTTAAAAAATCCCCAATTTTTAGAAGGCTTATAAACTAACATGAAAATATGGAAATCAAGCAAGAGCTTTACGTGGATCCAAGCTAGAATAAAAACTTAAATACTCACATCGGTCAATCTTTTTTTAAATTAACATTGGTTTAATTTCTTAACCTAATTGCAGAAAACAAAAAATGAAAACCACAATAAAAAATAATAATTGAAATCACGCCAATATTCACAGATCACAAATGCAAAACCCAGATAACAAATTACAAGCATCACATAAAATTTTCCCCAATTCAAGCAAAAAATAATATACACACGCTGAAAATTCCCCAAATTCTAAAATTAACATATAAGTATGTATCAATCAAGAGCTATAAGTGGATCCGATCTTGTAATAGAAAGTAAGTGGGAAAAAATAAATAAAAAATAAATGTAATTACCTTTCGAAGGACAAGTATAGAACCTCTGAAAGAGAGAGGGAGAGAGACAGAGAGAGAGAGATTTAACGCTCCCAATGGGCTTAATTTATAATATAAATTTATGGTCTATTTTGTCAGCTATCGATTTATTAATTGTATATGTTTAATTAGATATGGAATTGATTTGGTTGATCACATGGATTGGAAATGTGGGTAGATTTCTCTCTCTCTCTCTCTCTCTCTCTATATATATATATATATATTGTATTGATTGTATCTATGTGTATGTAAGTATTTTCGCGGGAAGTTATGACTGAATGTGTACACGTGGCGGCGATTTGGTCTACCTAACCACCAAAGGCCAACCGATAAAACTACTGACATTTTTCAGAATTATATATTTTCTTCAATTTTTATTATTGAAGAATTATTTTTCTTGATTATTAAGCCCAAAAAGAGGAATATATATATATATATAACTTAAGCGAGCAATTGCAACAAAGCTATATAGTGACAGTGAAGGATAATCGTTTATATAATTTAACAGAATTGATCTGACATTTTATATTTTTGTAGTATAATATTTCATGTATAATTTTAGTCTCAATCATCATTAAGGATTAATACCCTTACGATTATCTATGATATTCAATCTCGTCATTTTCGAGTTTATGTCCGATCCAGAATCTTACCTCACAAAATAGAAATTTTAACTGGTATTGTACTTTTTTTTACTTATTTTTGTTGCAGTCAAATTGTTGTTTGATCATTAGCTTCTTCGTCTTCCTTTTTTTTTTAAGATTACAATTTCTGATTTATATAGTTACTTTTATTGTTTAATAATAGGTGTTTTTAAAAATTGATTATACCGTTTCTATTAATTATAATAATAATCTCAAATTTACATGTTAAAATCTATAATGTAATTGTTTAACTAATTTTTCTTACAGAATTCCCCATCGATTTGTTTAAGGGTAGTAATTCACAAATAAAAAAACTTCAATGCACATATATTTATTGTACTTATTATATAGAACTGCAGCGTATGAATACATAAACTACTAAAAGAAAGGAATATTGCCAATTTTTTTAACAAGGAGATTCTTATTTATTTATTTATTTATTTTTGGTTAGCACAATATTATCTAACTATTTTTTGAAAAAATATAAACTCGGCAAAATATTTAGACACTTTTCATTCCAATAATACGTTCACCATAGAACTTTATAGCATAAGTCATTATATCCAAAATTATAATTTAATTAATCTTAATTTGTACATTTTTTATTATGATATAATATTATATCTTTATAAATTTAAATTGACGATTATCAAATTAACAAAAGATTAATTTAAATATATTATAATAACATGGATTATATTTTTAAAAGATAATATTGCTATATCATTAAGAATTTAAATTATTGATTACTAAATTAGTAAAATAAATATTTAAATATATTATAATAATACAAGCTATATTCAATACTTATTTAAAAATCTCACCCATAGTATATTATCCTCAATCTATATTTGAGATACGTTCGCTATTAAATAATTCAATTTATAGTTTAATGTAAAAACTCATGAGTCTCAATTGATTTGTACGGTTACACAAAAAATTGAATATATTTAACAAGAATAAAACTTATAAATCCAATCTTAATTATAAGATTATTTGATCAAAATGTCAACTAATTATTTTATATACATTTATATTATCAATACTTACTGTCGAGACAATTCATATTGTTCAAGATAATAAGTATTAATAATCTCATTCTATCTTCAAATGATTAATTTTTCAAAATTAATTGTTATCATATTTTTTATTTTTTAATCTCAAAATAATTTATCTAAATACATTTGATATTTGATTTATGTAGCATATAATTAAATATTAATATTTATTTACAACATAATTTGTATTATACTAGATATATAATATAAAAAAAATTCTAATATGAAAGAATGAATTTTAAGAAAATATTGATGCCTAATATATACACAATATAATCTGAGTAATTTTTTTATTTTATTTTTTTTTCTAATAACCAAATAGTGCAATATGATAGTAAAATACATATAGTGATTTATTTTATTGTCAACTATTTAATTGATATCGTATCATATTATGTGATATTTTATATTCTTTTTATTTTTAATAAAGAAATATTTGAAATAATTTCTTAATTTTAATTCCTATATTACTATATAACATTTTTTTTAAATAGATTTTTTTTTTTTTGTAAATTCACATACAAAGCACGTAAACGTTTCTCACGAAGAATTTTGTATACTTGTTATTTTATTCTTATTTTCTCTACCAATATCCTTTAGATTCGATTATTATTACTTATGAGATTAATCCATTTTTTTTTTTAATTTCGAGGGAAACGGAATCCCTTCTTTTTCTATTTTTCCGATAAATCCTTCTAAATGATATATATATTGCCTAGTTTGGCGCTCTTTTATTAAGGCAACAACTTGTATTTGTTTGTACCACCAAAAGTATAATTCTGTTTACTTAAAAGTACAAAAAATACACTTTTTGAAAAGTATAATTTTTATTGCTTTTTTCATAGAAGTTAATTTTTTTCATTTTTACAGTGTTGTCAATACAAAAAATTATATATATTTTTTTTACTTTATACCAAATATAGTTATAATACTTATATAATTGTTGCTTAAAAATATTTTTTTCACTTTCATCCTAAAAATATATTTTTTACTTATAAGATGCAACCAAAAGCAACCATAGTATCCATTCGACTTTGAACTTTGTATAAATCATTTTTTTCTTTTCCTTTATCTTGAAAAATCTATGTTCCTTTAACATAAAAAGATAAATCCTCTATCCTACTAAATGGAAACATTAATTTTAGGTAACAACATTTATTTAAAAAAAAAAAAAAGAAGAAGCAATTTCATCCTCTAGAACCATTTTTTCCATTGCTATCCTAAGAAGTTGCGTTAACTTGAATCCAACTCGTAATAATTTTCAGTCCTGTGACATGGTTCAATCATTAGGTGGCTAAGTAGCCTTCATTTTACTCAATTCAATATTAAATTTAAAAGTAGTTAGCATACACATTCAACCATTTAGATTTGTCAGATTACAGCTTAATTTTTTATTTTTTTTTTCCAAACTCGAATTGGAAACTAGTTTCCTTTATTTTTTTATTAGGAAGCTCAAAAAAATAAAAAATAAATATGTGTAATCCATTTTCCTTATAATACTAATGCTATTTATAATATTATATATATATATATATTTAGATATGCAACTATCTTTGTAATTGCATGTGTTGTTTTACTGTGGTTTGCAATTTCAAGTGAATTCATATATTTTTATTCAATTATTTAGAATTTTTCCGTTTCTCATTTTTCTGTATTTTTTTAAAATCACATTTTTCCCTTTTCAATTCCGTACTTATCCCGCTTTTGTTTTTAAATTTGGTAACTATTAACATATTTTACCTGGAATTTATTTTCGTGAACGCGAAATGAAAATGAAAACGTGACAATGCTGCTAGGTTTAATTTTCTATAGGTTATATATCCTAGTATGTATGGGGTATGGGGTTATATCATATTTTCTAAAAATCAAGACCTAGTTAATTACATTCTAACTTTATATAGTTGTTCACGATAAATATGTATTATTTTGCAATACGAAATCAGACGAAAGAAGTAAAATCAAATTTTTTGTCGTATATATTAGATAATTTTTCAAAAAAGATTGATAAGAATGTAATTCTATTACATGTTATTTCATTGTCTTGCTTCTATAAATTTGACGAAATGATACATAAGTAGTACATTTCCGAACATGCCACCAATTTGTAGCTACATAATTTATTAGTAGTTTTGGTATCATAATTTATGCGTAATTAATTAATAATAAAACTTACCAAGAGTGGACTTCAATTCTTATTAGGCACATTATTTATTTAGGTTATCGGACTCAGCTAGGTTGCTTAGAGGCATTACTGAGTCTTATTTTTTGTTCAAATTTGCTTCGTACAAGCTTGAGCCGAACCCGAGTTGTTCTTGAATATCTTGATTATTTTGATCCTGTATATATTATTTGTTATTAATCTACTAACAATTAAATAAAGATCAATTACTTGAATCTCTTATCGCCAAACTAATTAAATACCACGTACTAGGGAATTTATCAAATAATATCGATAATATATAACCATTTCAACTTAATATTATAATTAAAAAGCCGTAAATTTATTAGAAAATGTATCATTTAAGTAATAAAATAAGTTTCTTTTAATATTATATTCAATATGAATTATATAAAACTAACACCATTAATATAAAATATATACATACAAAATACACGAACCAAAATGAGCTTGAATCATTAACAACTCAAGTTATGGGTTGTTCAAATTCGTATAATTTTTCTAATGAGTTCTATTTTATTATTTAAGTCCGATTCGTTTATTAAATGAATGAGTCCAAATGAAATATTTGATGAGCCGAGCTCAAGTTTATTCCCGAATGTTTTGGCTCATTTGTAATCCTAAATTTATTTGACTCATATTTGGCCAATTCACATATAATTATGGACGATTCGTGTATAAAATTTTTGCACTGCAAAATCTAATTAATCTTGAATTGATATACTCTGTGTAATGGAGTTATGCAGAGATATATACTAATTAATGAATTTGAAATGTTGGCCTACCACTTTTGAGCTTTCATTATTGACTATGAGCTAGTCAAGTATGGATGGCTTCGTTAATTACTATGAAGTTCTTTTTTTAGTCCAGTGCTTCTGATTTTGACTACGAAAATATAAGACTTGGTCAAGAATGCCCATGGGAACTATTTTTGTATATAAAAATAATAACAATAATTAGTGAAGCACCCGATTGTGCGTGGATGGGCATATGTAGACGGACATCGGCGAGCGGGCATAAGATGTTATCGAGTTAACATGTTGACAGGCTACTACGCTGGGCGAGCTACTACAGTGGGGCAACCACTCGTTCCACATCACCCGGGTAATGGATGGGGATGTGTTTTGTAAGTAAAAAATATGATTCTACTAAATACAACG